>JAODUK010037518.1:0-21383 GCA_027564635.1 Typhlichthys eigenmanni | reverse complement strand
AAAGGCGATACAGGGCTGGCAAGAAGTGGAGCGAGTGGGGGGGGTGACGTCGGCCCTTGTGCTCGTCTGATTCGTCTTTAAACATGTTCCTTATTACATCCTTAATCATGTCCCTTGACGCGCGGGTACAACATGACAGTTGGCTTCCATAACTGTTGAATTCACACCTCATTGAACCCCACTCCTGTCTGATGGAAGATGGAGGGGGGGGCATTGGGGAGGGGGTTAGGGGACTGCTCATACCGGGCCCCGTGTTTCATCACCGCGCACACACTTTTACTACGATAAACCACATGGCAGTGGTCAGTTAAATGTTTCAGCAGGCAGCAAGGGCTACAACAACGCCGCTGCTTGTAGAACATAAGTCTCGTTACAATCTGCATTACGTTAGCACTATAGCATGCTAGCGCAGGGGAGCCTTTGCTTGGGAATGATTAAGAAGGCATCACACCTCATCCCTTCAATGCAATGTGTGTTAGTGTATACTATTTATCACACTGCATTGCCAACAGGCATATGATGCAGTTTGTTATTCAGCATGAATTATATTCATATGGGTAAACTAGACGACTGTCAACCATTTAAACCAGTGCTCAGTACTAGCCCACATTGTGTCGCCAACCGTTATTTCGCCTACACTACCTGAGTACAGGTAGTGTAGGCCTGGTGAGCATTCGACCACCCATAACCACACACACAGCAGACCATATATTTTAAACTGATAACAAACAGTCTACAATGGGACATCATAAGGCTAGCTGTCGCCACATACTACGCACTCCTGTTTTCAGGAGTCACTGAAGTTATTACAAACAGACCTTTTTAAAAACAATTTTCTTAAATATCAGTTCTTGAAAAAAGGTAATAAAATCATATCTAATTTTTCTATGCACGTAACAAGATAGTGTACAAGCCTAGCATGACATTAATAACGTGTATCTATCTTTCTACTGCATCCACAGTACACATTTCACATTATGCCACTGTACTAAAAAAGCCCTGTAGTCAAGTGCAGAATTAGTAGGCCTACACGCTGACCTAAGATGCTGTGGAGTTCTACTACAAGCCGAGGGTATGCAGAAACCTATTGATTGTAAGCCAACACCTGCCGCTATTTTGCACATTTGTCCACAGGCTTGTTTGGCGAAACGCCAAAATAAATAACTGCTGCACTCTCTTTTTTTAATATTTCCAGCAGCCGACATGACTCCTCCTGAATTCCAAGTGGTATCAGAGATACATTGGACCCCAGCTGTGTCTACAGCTGGTTTTGCATACAATAGTTTAGTTGGCATTGTAGGGGTTGTACTTGCATGCAGTGTAATAGGCCCTACAACAAAAGCATGTACTTTAACGTCATATGTGTTTTTCTATATTATACAAATATTATACACACACGTGCACAGTATTATGCAACCAAACAATTAACAAATAAAACAGTTAAGTACAGGTATGGTTTACAACCACGCTATGGTCAAATACACTGTATAAAAATGCAATTTCTTTCGGTTTTTGAAATGGTCTGAATGCGGAAATAAAATGTTTGCCTTGCATTATTTTTCTACTGCCATATTGCTAGAGTTTTAAGTTATTGAAGCCTAATACATTCTCAAATTTCTCAAATGAAATCAGTGAAAGGTTATTTTACAGGTACAATAGCCCCGTTTACCGCACATTTCATCATTATACCTCAGTAACTAGTTTAAACTGCGCCTGCATGATAAATGTGTACCTTCCTAAATCTCCTAAAACTAATGGGTATAAAATATTATAATAATTTATTGTCAAAACTGTGTGAGGAATGAAATAACAAACCCATCAGATTAAGCACAGGCCTTGCTTCAGACCCTCAGGTACAGTACAATTACATAGAAAATAATAATGAATGCCCTGTAATTTGAAATCGTGCTAATTAATAGGCCACCACCACATTAACCGAGGGCAGTGCTGATCAAAAAAGTGAAGATGGGCTAATTAAAACAATGCAATTCCTGGATTTATATATTCACCATTAGAGAATACAGTATTAGAATATGTGATGAGTGGGTTGAGCTCCCGGCCCACATAGGCCCAAGTCACTTGGGAAACCCGGGTTTGAGTCCGGCCTGCAGTCATTTCCCAATATCGCTCTACCACTCACTGCCTGTCTATCTGATGAGCAAACAACCAACTGGCTGACAAAGTGTCTCTAATGGAGAACCTACTGGGGAATGTATAGTTAGGTCGGTGTGTATTTGTCTGTGGTCATATGAAAAAAGATCCGTCATAACTGATTTCCTTACCATTACTTGTCTAGATCTAGATGCTGGCACAGTTTGAGTGACCCTGCTGCTACTCCCAACACAGGCACAAACGTACCGTGGATACCTTGCCTTAACTCCAGTAGACTGATTACTCGGTTCAGTGGATATGATACTAATGAAGGGTGAAATACGTTGTGATTACACGCACATTTGGTTCTATACAGATGCAATTGCAGTGCAACTCTTGCAAATGGTGATGACTCATTATAAGACACAATATATAGGCAGGGATTATAGTGGCCCTGTTACTTTGCACCCCACGACTTTGATCCTAACATTAGTATTATAAGGAATTACTGACGAAAGCTTGGTTACAATTCATTTCCCAAAATGTCTGCTATTTTACCTTTAGCTTCACCTTAATTTTATCATAAAAGAATATAACAAACCTCAGCTTGTCTCTGTATTAGGGATGCACATTCCAGAGAAATTATTTGACTGATCATCATTGCAATTATCAGACATCGTTATTTTTTTTATTGCGTGTATTACCTGTTTTTAAGTAAACACGTTAATTTACATGATTTCCACAATGAACACAAATATACATGAACTTGACCAAATATGCATGCAACACTTGATGTTCCATAGATTCAAAGATTCAAATATCTTTTGTGTAATAAATAATAATATTGTAATATCAGACAGTAATATAAATTTTTCTTAGGTCAGGTTTCACAACAGACACATTAAAGGGTAGCCTAATGGTCTGAGTGTTGGACTACAGGCCAGAAGGTTGTGGGTTCAGAGCCCCAGTGTTGACCTGCATCGTTGAATAAGATGCCTCACCCTAACTGCTCCTTGTAATTGTATTCACTGTAAATCCCTCTCGATATAAGCATCTCCTAAATTACTTAATATTAATATAGCATTAGGATGTTGAATCCACACCGTTATCAAGCTAAAGGCGGTCCGAGGAAATAATAGCGAGCAACTCAAGACCATGCAGTGAGTGTAACAGAGTGTGTTTTCAACAGTTTCGTCAATGAAGGGGACATTAAAATCGAGGGAAAACTCACCAGTCAGGCATCGCATGTTTTGACTCTTCAAGTGGAAGCATTTTAGATATCAGTTTTACGTTTTGGCTTTGGAAAAACAAAAAATAAGACACCCAAATTGGTGTATTAAAAGAAAATCCCCCTTTAAACTTTGAAGATGCTGCTATCTAACGTCATAGTCGAATGTGCAGATTTGAAAAGATTGACAGGTCTGCGTTTGCTAACATAGAATTGGACACTGGAAGGGCTCAGGAGGGGCTGACACGTTAGCCAGACTAACAGACCTACTGCAGCCACGGTAATCACAAACAATCACACTTTTAGATACAATTGGATCCAAATAAAGCAATATAGAGAACATTTGCTTTTTTCAAGAGCTTTACTTTTACTAAATACTAAATACCCGCTGTGGTGACGGAATTTGTATAAATCACTTGACTGTTAATGCAAATCGATCTGACTGTTGAATATGAATGAAAATGAATAGTAAAAACCTCCATGCGAGCCACAAACTAATAAAGGGTGCCAACAGATGGTGGATTGTGGTGAAGAGAAATGAGAACATCTCTGAGCCTGCAGGAGACCAGTAGGCAAACTGCTTCACGATGAAGCGCACGTGAAAAAGGCCTATCGGCCCATCTTCAGTGCACGTGAACAATTTAGAGTTAATACTCTCACAATCAAAGTCAAGGCTAACATTTAAATGTTATCTTAGTCAAGGGCTCAATGTAAAACGAGGTGTGGAGAGGATTTTAGAGCTATTCATTTTGTGCAATTTGTTAGAAATGCCATAGCCGTTAGCTATCAGTGAGTGAAAAAGTCTGAGAATATCTGCTCTGGTTAGATTTTCACCTCACAGCTCACCTTCACATCAGAGCCTCTTTTCCCTGATTGGTCCGGCGTATCTACCTTGCCTGTCAATCACATGAATGTACACACACACACACAGCTACAAAAGGTTTGTCAAAGGGCTCCAGAGGGAGGGAGCGGAGGAGATATGAAGGGGGAAGGGATTTGTGTAGTTGATTTACATCTTTGAATCTTCATATCTTCCTTCGTTTTTAAGATAGCTCTCGTTGCAACCCTCCCATCCTCCCTACAGCAGCATACATGGACATGACGACCTAGAACATTACTGTATGCCAACGTGTAGTCCTTCTCTAATACACTACGCTCTCTGGGAACAATGTGCATACATTCTTGTAGTACACATTTCACAAATGTACAAAGGCAGAATCATGTTCCCGTGAGATACTAATAAGTACCTTCCACAGTACAAGAAAAAAGCCACAGCTTTTGTACCCATTTGTACCTGTACCTACAGCGTACAACCCCAGTGACAAGAACTTATACGGCTTTACTGCGCCTTCTCGTTAACTTGCAGCATCAGATGGTCTGTTACATGCAACCTTCTGGGAAGCCGTCTGAGACTGAGACTGTTGAGAAGAAGGCGGGCTCTTAACAACTAAATAATACTGACTGAACTGACTGTGATAGTGTATCACCAACGGTTATGCCACACCTACAATATGCACCCATAGCTGCCAGTACGGCGCTGATTGGTCAGAACCACTGGCGGTTCGACTGACGAATGGTACCATGAGGCTACTTTCTTCTCTATGACGGGCTGAAACACTGACCATGTGACACACTGACCATGTGACTGACCATGTGACCATGTGACTCAAGCTGGCCTCAGCACGCTACACACGCCTCACAGCGCTGTGCTCGCTAACAGACGGAGCGGGGGCTTACTTGAGGGTGAACTGCTCCACAGTGGAGTTAGGCATCAGGTACAGGAAGACCCTCAGGGTCTCCCTGGGCTGCAGGGGCTTCTCAGGCAGTCGCAGGAACACGTTCTCGTCCAGCTGCTTGTCCACCATATGCTGCTGCGGGCCAGCCTGGTACAGGCTGATGCTGCCGATGCGGAGTAGCGGGTGATGGGAGGCCGGCTGCCCCGCCCGGCCCCCGGCCCTGTGCGCCGCCCCCTCGCCGCCACCGCACTCCCCCGTGGCACTGGGCTCGTGGAGGGTGTAGTAGAGCTCCGCCTGCAGCGTCTCGACCGTCAGCCCGTCCAGGTGGGCGTCTCCGCCGCCGCCTCTCCGGCGCCCGAGCGGCGCCACGGTGGCATGGAACCAGGAGGCGGGAAGCTGCAGTTGGGCCAGGCACTGCGCCAGGTTGCCCCGCATGCGGCACGACGCCTTGATCTCGCGCACGTCGCGGAAGGCGTGCAGGCGCACGCACGGCAGCCCGTCGTCATCGCGCGCCCGGAAATCGTCCCAGTCGCGCCCGGCGATGTAGAAGAAGACCTGCAGCTGTGGGCTGTGGGAGAAGACCCGCGCCTGCACGATGAACGCGCGCACCTTCCAGCCCACCGTCAGCTGCCCGGGGATGTCCAGCGGGCCGGCCGGCTGCAGGAGCTCCTTGGAGAGCACCCGGTCCTGGGAGAAAGGCCCGAAGCTCACGTTGACGGACGGCAGCTCCTTGGTCTGGAAGACCACAAAGCTCTCCGAGCGCTGCAGGGGGTGGCCAGGACCCAAGCCGGGGCCAGGACCGGGGCCGTGGCCATGGCCAGGGCCGGGGCCACCGCCGCCCCTGCCCCCGATCGGCTGGCCGTTGGCGGGGGCCTGGCGCAGGAAGAAGGCCAGCTGGGCATTGGACAGCTTGAAGTTGGCGTGCAGGTAGACGCGGGGAGGCGGTGGGCTGGCCGTCGCCGCGAACGAGCTGCTGCTGCTGCTGAGGAGGGCATCCGAGCTGGTTGGCGCGGGCTTACCTGCAAGTGCTGACAAGACAAGGAAGAGGAGGATGTTAGAGGGGCTTGGTAGCAGTTACACTTGTTTTGCTGTCTTTTATTGGTAGTCTTTTGAGAACTTGTTGAGAGGAACCGGTATTTAAGGTGAGAGGGAGATGTGATATTTCAGATAAGAGGAAGGAGGCGATATTTAAGATGAGAGGATGGGGCGATATTTAAGGTAAGAAGACGGCAATATTTAAGGTGAGAGGATGGGGGTGGGGGCTGAAAAGTAGAGACATGGAAAAGGGTATCGACGGAGGTCATTCACCATTCACTCCACCATGCAAGAGGAAATCGGTCAAACTCTCAAATCAGATGATAACTGGCCAATGACCTCTCAAGTGACCGCGGAGCACGCTAGCCACAGAAATGGGTTTCAGAAGTAACAAGTTGCCTAGTAACTAACTGGTCTTTATTATCGTGGACCTGTTCACATGATAAAATCCCAATCCCATAAACCGATGCGCTATTTTGTGATTGAACAGATTTATGATCAACGTAGAACGTCAAAGCCACGCTTTTAACAACCGATTTGTGTAAGACCTTGTATCTATGTACGGTACCAGGTACTTAGACACGTAGCCTACATCAGCTCAACACCTTAATTGGTGCATGCAATAGTCACAATGAATACAAAGTCTGAAAGCTCATTAACGTGACATACTTATCAAAATTACCCAAAACGGAGTATAGAGATATCTTTGCCTGTCCCCACGGTCCAAATCATAGATGAAAAGTCCCATATTCCAAATAGTTTTCACATTGAAGTTGTATCCATTATATGCTAAGAAACTAACAAATATGACGAAATATTGCGAGTATGCACAATGAAATCCTCTTCAAAAACTTTGTAAAAACTTTTTTCCTTTTCCCCCTCCTAGTAACGCGCTGTGAAAAACTGTTTTAAAGAAAACCACAAAAACAGCTAACGATAAAACAAGCGCTACATTCCACCAGCTAGCGCACTTGTCGGCTAGACTCCGGTAAACGCCGTGTGCGTCTAAATCCCAGCAGTTTGAGGTCCTGTATTTTAACGTGGTTTAGCCCCGTGCAGTGACTCCGTGATCCACAAAGTAGACTATATTTTCGTAGCTCCGGGACACCTCTCTCTCTCTCTCTCTCTCTCTCTCTCTCTCTCTCTCTCTCTCTCTCTCTCACTCACTCACTCTCCCTCCCTCTCTCTCACACACACCGAGACAGACAGGCCCATCCTCCCTCTCAGTCGGTGGGCCGTACGATCCACAGACAAAGCCTCTGACGCCGCCCCATCTGGCCACACCCAGCCTATAATCACAGATCTAGCTACCGGGCAGAGCTAACACACAACACGGCACGCAGCTCTCAAAGGACTCGACTACCACACACACGCATACGAGGGCAGGAAGAGGGGAATATTAGCGCTTCTCAGCTTCGATTCATCCTCTCCCTCTGGACGTGTTCAGGCAGACTCCAGCGCCTCTTTGTGTGTGTGTGTGTGTGAGAGAGAGGGGGGCTTGCTGGATATATTGCTTGAATGCCCTCCAGGCAGAAAGAGAGAGAGAGAGAGAGAGTCAGAGAGGGGGGGAGGGATTAGGTTAAGATTATTGATGAATTATCTTCTCTCTTTCCTTCTCCTACCCCCCCAACACACACAACCTTTAGGTGAGAGCGGGAAGGGGGGGTTGGACGTCCCTCCTCCAGTAACATGTGTCTGGAATTCCAATAATAAAAAGAAAAGAGGAATCTGTGTGTGTGTGGTGGGCCCCCACCACTACATAGGGGACAACAAAAGCCCACAAGCCTGGGAAACATTCCAGGCTGCATACAAGTGGTTGTTGGAGAGGATTGTAGTAGTAAAAAAAAAAAAAAAAAAAAAATTACTTTATGGTTTTAGATTAAAGTGCTTTTTTTTCGGTGCTGTATGCAAATGTGCCGCTGCTGTCCGCATGCAAAACAATAGAAGAAAAAAAACTCAACCTTTCAATCTTTTCATATATTACACTTCTATATTATGTTCTCTATTTGTGTATAATTACGTTTAAATGCTGGATGCTGCTTTCTGTTTACTGTATGATGGTTACAAAGCACATACTCAAAATGTGCAGGTGCTTAGCTGTGGTCATTTAATAACCCTGTAAGACCCATTTTAGTCCAAAGAAAACATCACTTAGCGCTCCAAAAAACACATTTGCTAATTTTTTGTTACATTTTTAAGACTACATTTACATAGCCAATAGGTTATATTATAGATATATTGTCTTGCCATTGATAGTAAATGTGTGTTTATTTTAAAAAAAAACGTGTAAATGTGTATATTAGAGAGCTAAGGGACATTGTATATTTATCTCCTCTGGTCTTATTTATTTAATGGTCTTATTTATTTAATGTTGTCTAAATGTTCAATGAACAGTGGAACAGCAAATTTAGTTTCTTATTTTCGTAAAACAATTTATCTTCTAAATTGCAGTGAGATATTATGAAATTATTCACATAGCATGTAAGCACATTTGACGTAATAGCAACATTTTAGTGAGTGAGGTTTGCAGCAACAAAACATAGTGGCCTCTACCAAACATGTTGTTTCTTAAGACAAGTTTACATTTCATCTACAATCTGGCACTTTCCAGTTTAGGTCACCTAAGCGACAACTGCACTTGTAAGTGAAGAGCTTTGGACAGCACGAAGGCCAATTTCTATTCCCCACTGAAACAGAATATCCATTTATAGGAAGGTCCAAATTTCATCTTAAAGAGGAGGAATTTGGAGATCAGCTAGAAGTGATTCAAGGCAGAAACCTTAGACGCAGCCCTGCTGGGTCTTTTACATGGACATCGTCACGGTACCTTCGCTGTCAGCTCGAAAGTAGACCAACAATGACCCCCCGCCCCGCGCCACCCACGCATTCCACCTCTGTAAAAAAGGACTAGAGTCTCCTCAAACCTTCCCAGTGACATCATCATCACGGAAGACAGAGTAGCAATACTTCTAGAAGCACAACAGTGAGATGCTTGAGCTACATACAATATGTACATTAGGCTAACTCTCGGGTTGAGTGTGTGCGTGCGTGCGGGGGATGGAGGGTCTGCAGATGGGCTGCCAGTGAAACCCTATCGCTTCCCTCTTTCCACCGGCCAGTTTGCCTATTAGACCCTAGGCCAAATTGAATTGAATTCCCTTCCTGTTGTGCTCCCACTGGGCCAAACATCTGTTTGTGCGGAGCCTGTGTGGACCTCTCTCCGAGCGGGCTCCTCCATCATTCAGAGTACTTTGTCTGATGGCGATAAATGAAAGCATCAGGGCCACTCTGAGGCGAAGGCCATTCCAGTCCACTTATACTGTTATGCCAATAACGTTCCGAGAAGACAAACAAGGCCGAGTCCCAGTGCGCCACACGCTCGGCAGTCACAGCCAAATGCATCCCACTGCTTGACGTAACCTCTGCCAGTGCTGGAGCAGAGAACCAAGTGGGGAACCAAGTGGGGAACCTCTGGTGCTGAGAAATGAATACACAGCAGAAGTGCCAAAACCTGCAATTCATCTAATGGCCACTTGAGGCTGGCAGCAGAAGGGAGTCAATTCATATAGACTCCAATGTTAAAATGTCCGACTACTGAGAAAATAAACTTGTTTGCAGCCTGGTTTAAAAAAACGGTTTGGTCTGTATAGCTAGTCTCCTCGTTCATGACAACTGTACGGGGGTGAATTTTTTAGTCACCCAACCTGCTCTTGAGAAAAGCTATGGGTGACGTCACCTAGGGTTTGTGCATTTATATATACAGTCTATGTTTGTAGCTCATAAATCACAGAGAAGGGAACCATAACGCTACGAAAATGCAACAAAATAACTGTCAGCATGAATGGAAACATCGCCAGGCCTGAATTAACTCCATTTCCAAGCTCGCCAGACTGATTCTTGCGCCGAAGTCAAACTGAAAGCTACACGTGCCTGCTAAATAAAATAAATGGTAACTGCACTGTACTTGATCAATTGTGGTTTTTGTTGGGTGTAAAATGCCCATGCAGCCTAACCCAGGTAAAAGGTACTCTGCCAGTGCTGGAGTAGAGAACCACCCTGTTGCTCTTAACCCAGCTGCCAAGTCAAGGAGAAAAATCTACCGTTAGGGCAGTGGTCCCCAATCCTGGTCCTAGAGGGCCGCTGCCCTGCATGTTACAGATGTCTCCCTGCTCCAACAGCTGATTCACATGAATAGCTCGTTATCAGGACCCATGGATGTGAATCAGGCGTGGACCCTCCAGGACCACGGTTGGGGAACCCTGCGTTAGGGTGTGAGGAGGTAAAGCAAGAGTAGAACAGCTGCTGGCTTTGAGACGAAGGGTGAATTTCTCTTCCGGTAAAAGAAAGAGGTTAGGGAGCAAGAACAGCTTGATGGTCTTCCAGAGGAACAGAAAGTGGGATTCCTACCTCGCCGCTAATGAGCTTTCCTATTGATCATTTTGTCTTACTCTACATCCCTGCCTACTTCACATTAGGCTTAAGATGAAGCAATGAATTAGTAGATGTGCAGCGTACACTTCTCAACACATTAAATCAATACAACCATATATGCATATTGACACTGTATATACAGTATATACCATATATACTGTATATATAGTATATACTGTATATATGGTACAGTATATTTACATTTACATCATTTACCAGATGCTTTTATCCAAAGCGACTTAGAATAGTCAATATTAGTAGAGATCATACACCAGTTGTCATAACAACAGCATGCCATTGGGGCTAACAATATTATATATGGTGTGTGTATATATATATATATATATATGTATATATGCTGTATATAGAGCATGTATACAGTAAAATACAACATATATGCAGAAGATGTATTACTGTATATTGTGTATATAATGCCTAACATTACAGTTACAGGTTACTAACTTTATAATATAATCATATCTTTATAAACAGCATAACAACAGCAACACCTTTCCTTATCAACTTTTATTTTCAGATCATTTATACTCATAATCCCAGTTGTGCTGCAACCAGTATGCAAAGAAAGACCCAGGCTGTAAAATGGATTGCATTATCATTCAATTAGCTATTAATGCAACACAAAGTGCAGATAGAAAGATATGTTTATCTGGGGATTCAATATGTATTAGCACATGAAACACTGGCAGAGTTAATTCTTCCTTTTGTCCATCTCTAAGGGGTGAATATTTCCATCTCAGCAACATCCACTGTTTAAAATGTCTACACAAGAATATTAAAATGAAGTTGAAGAATCTCCTGGTACCCTTGGTTACAATATCTTCTTTTGAATTGGTGTTTGATTGGGACTACGGGACTGGGGTTTATACAAAGTAACTTCATTTATTTAATTATGTCTTGGTTTGTATTAAAGTTATTTCCTTGGTAACTGCTCTTAGAAAGTAGTGTTCCCTTGTTAGTGCGGCGTCAGCTATGCAAGGTACCACCTCACCACTGGGAGCAGTTAGGGTTGGATGCCTTGCTCAGGGACATCAGGACACATGGTGAGGAGTTAGTGTGGTTCAAACCAGCGACTACTGTCGCCCCGCTCTACCCTAGTAACCTAGTAGAGTAGCCTATTAGCGTAGCCTATTGGAGTAGCCTATTGGAGTAGCCTGTTAGAGTAGCCTGTTAGAGTAGCCAGTTAGAGTAACCTGTTAGAGTAGCCTGTTAGAGTAGCCTATTTGAGTAGCCTATTGGAGTAGCCTATTGGAGTAGTTATTGAATGCATTTAGAACGGTAGCATGCTCGATAGTGTGAAGCATATCCATAACCCGATATAGTTGGTTCAGACTTCCGGATATTTAAATGTGTTCTGTGATTACAGACTGCAGGAAATGAAGAAGCTCAAATTTTCCTAGGGGCAAACACCAACCCCCCCCCCCCCACTCCCCCTTATTAATATGTCCCCTCTAATGTTCAAACAAAACTTACGCCCATGCCTATAGGCATCTGTGAGTAAGCTAGCATGCTCCAACTGTGTTTACTATACAGTAAGTCTCTTTGCATCTGCTCCATGGTCTAATTGTAGGCCATTTGTAAAGGAAATGCAAATGAGATGGTTTTCATTAATGAGGAACAGATCGACTCATTATTGTATTCCATCTCGATTAAGGTGTTTCTCCTCAATTACTTTGACTTCTGACATTCGTTGATTTAAAATTGTTTACGATGATTGTTCTTATAATACATCTCTGCCAATTCATTCAAATTGCAAGAAAAATATTGTTTTGGTACAGAAGTTCCATGAAACCAAATGTGTTTTAGACAACCGTATATTAGTCTCTCTTGTTTATTTACTATACACCCCCTGTACCTTATCAACCTTTCCAGGGCAGCTTAGATAATACAGATGCCATGTGGATAATATACAGTGATTCATTAATGTAACATTTTTCCAACAAATAATACACTGTATATTACACAGCAAGTATATTGTGCTGGCAAATAAAACATAGAAGACACACAGTCACAGAGTCAGAAGACACAGAAGAAGAGAGAGAAGAAGAGAGAGAAGAATAAACCAGAGAGTTGATCGCCGGTTATCATTTCACACCAGTATCAGTCCACAGTCCCACTTCCATTGGGACTGACTAGAACCCCTGAAGGGTTTCACAGCTAGTTTAGAAGAGTAGAAGAGTTCAAGTTACTGTACAAACAGCGGCAATGAACACCAGATTCAAATTACACGCGACACAGTGCGAACAAAGCACTTGTGTCCCTCCAGGTGACGGTGGTTCAAGGCCGCAGACTGCATAGAGGAGAGCGTAAACAGAACAAAGGCATTCTTACCTAAAGCAGTATGTTCCCTACGCCTGCCAGAGACCCCAGGCTTCTATTATGATACCAAACGAAGGTGTGTACCATGAGGAGAGGGGTACAAATGCCTTGCAGCAGCCGGAGTCCATGACTCATATACGGTCTGTTTGATCTGTGAAACCTCTGGACCCAGAGAGGAGAAGCTCTCTGCCGTAAACCAGACCCCATGATGTGCAGTATTGAAGTCGTACAGTAGTATTGTGTGTCCCCAGAAACTCCTTTAGGTTCTTTAAATGATGTGTGGGAAGTGCACAAGGGTAACTACAAGGATAACTACAAGGATAACTACAATGTTAACTACAGATAACTACAAGCGTAACTACAAGCGTAACTACAAGGATAACTACAAGGATAACTACAAGGGTAACTACAAGGGTAACTACAAGGATAACTACAGATAACTACAAGGGTAACTACAAGCGTAACTACAAGGATAACTACAAGGGTAACTACAAGAGTAACTACAAGGATAACTACAAGGGTAACTACAAGGGTAACTACAAGGGTAACTACAGAGCTAACTACAAGGGTAACTACAAGGGTAACTACAAGCATAACTACAAGGATAACTACAAGGATAACTACAAGGGTAACTACAGATAACTGCAAGGATAACTACAAGGGTAACTACATGGATAACTACAGATAACTACAAGGATAACTACAAGGGTAACTACAAGGGTAACTACAGATAACTACAAGGCTAACTACAAGGGTAACTACAAGGGTAACTAAAGATAACTACAAGGATAACTACAAGGGTAACTACAGATAACTACAAGGATAACTACAACGGTAACTACAAGGGTAACTACAAGGGTAATTCCAGACACTACATATTGAGGACTGAAGTTAGCTCTATAATCCACAAGATGTCTATATAGTGTATCCACATACTGTACATATGAGGTCAGATATAATCCATGTCTATGAGGAGTGAGGTCAGATATAATCCATGTCTATGAGGAGTGAGGTCAGATATAGTATATGTCTATGAGGAGTGAGGTCAGATATAATCCATGTCCATGAGGAGTGAGAAAAGGTCTATAATCCACATTTCCAAACAACATAAACTATACTATATAAGTAGCTTTGTAATCATATTTTGCACATTTTGTATTCTGTATCATAACAATAAATTTACTAAATTACTCTCGGCAGAAAGAGCCACTTCCCAATCCAGACTCTGTTCCTTTAAGATTTCTGACCTCTGAACCCTACTCACTTTCGAATCCATCGCCCACCACTTCTGATGTGCCGTTTCCAATCTGCTAGAACATTTTAATTTCATAAACGTCCTCGCTTTATTATTTCAAATTGTCAAATCTAATTTCTACACTGGTTTTGTCTTCTTAGGACTGAACATTACAGTTTTCTGCATGACCACAATTATCTATTGTCTATTTCTGGCAAATATTGTTTTGGAAGAAATGGCTGTGACTATAGAAAGTGGAGGTTGTGTTTTAATACTCTCCTTTAGAAGAATCTAAATTGTTTATGGACTGAACATTACCGAAGCATTTTGCCTCAGAGAATAAAGTTCTGAACACATGGTTTTCTTCAAAAAGAGTCGTCAAACGGTGAACCGCCTGTTCTTTGGCAGTGAAAGAAGGGTGACGTGTAATATTTCAAAGAAAGAACATCTTTGAAACCACAGCTCTGAGCAAGATGCTGGATCAGTGGAGAGAGAAATTGCATTTCATCAAGACGGGCATTCAGTAATGTGCCATTCCATTTGTTATATACCACTGCCGGGCGCATGATGAGCACAGCTCCTAGCTAAGCACGCGGCAAACATGTTGCTGATAAGAGATAACAACAGGAAGTGAGTTGTACAGCAGCTGCAGCACCATCTGAAAAAGGTAATGCATCTCAGTCATTATTTTCAGTTGCTGGAACGACGTCTGACCCTACAGTATAATCAATGCTCCATTATACACCCAACCATAGCAAACCGTTATTTTTTGGGTGAAATTATCAATGTGTAAAAACTAAGCTCATGCATAAACATTTTTAATATATATTTTTAAAATGTGCATTTGATTTGTCAGTATATTTTGTCTATATTTGGTATAAAGCATTAAGAGACCTATATACAATATTTAAAAGATTAATATAGCACATAACAACTATCTTCTATGTACAGTATATATAGTACGTACGTACGTTAGCAAGCGCAGCGTAAAAGCGAGCGCAGCCAGACCACAGCTGTTTTAAGCTTGTGGCTGATCACGTAATCAGCGCTTGGCACCGCCCTTTAAAACTTGGAGTAGACACGGCGAGTAGACTTTGTTCCTTCTGCAAGTTGTGCCGTCCAAATGCAATGGAACAGCAGATTCCAAAAAAGAAAACAAGTTTAACAATCATGTCATGAAGTAGACCTATTTATACAGTAAATAGCCTACTCGTCTATATGTATCGTCAGACCTAAAGATAACAAAAACAGCCAATAACGTACATATTTGTAAACACATTCTTGTAAAACTAAAAACAAGCTCCTAGACTACCCCGCTCCCAGCTTGGCATTCGACACTATTCCGTTCATTGGGCCAAATTAACATTTGCAATCCTTCTGCATAGATTTTGCACTACAAAAGTAAAGGTTTGAGTTCCACAGATATTCCATTTACATTCACAGCATTTAGCAAGAAGCTTTTAACCAAAGAGACTTAAGAATCAGTAGATGTGTCAATAATAATACTGGTCACACAGCAGTCGTCGTATAGGCGGCCAACATTCTGTTGTTGTCAGTGCTACCGTAGCATAGTTATCCATTTACTACATACATTAACTACTGTAGTATCTACTACACCATACACTTCCCAGAAATAATATCCAACCCTAGTACCAACAGTATTCCACCAGTGCTTTGCCAATGAAACCCTGCATCTTGTATACGGGGGCACTTTTGCAAGGCAGAGTGCCACACCAGTCTCTCAGGGAAGGAGAAAAGGATACCTTTGTTTCAAACTCCTTCGTATCACTCTCACACAAAAATGCCTCTGGGCTGTGTTCCTATGGAGATGGATGGCACAACTCTGCCAAATCACCATAACAACAGGCTGGAAAAAATAAATGTGAATTAAGCAGTGCAAGAGGTGATGCTAATCTTATACCGACATTATAGCTCTCTAAATTGACTGGCTGCTGATTTAAGTGTTAGAAGAAGCAATTTGGTATTTCCTTTAATTACACAGATGACATTGCTCACTGTCACAAGCATGTACACATTTAAAACCACTAAAGACAACCTTTTCCAAATGTCAATGTTGTGACACTGATGAAGCTATAACACATCAGGGAAGCTCTGGTTTAGTATGGTTTTCAGAAGTAATTGGAGAGTACCCCTTTGAATCTGCTATAATTTTTAAATCATTGATCCATTATTGGGCAATATCACTAATAATAATATTTCCAAATCTATGAAATATGGGTAAATACTTTGTATAGCAAAATAGCATATCCTTGCTATTTTGCTATTTTTCTCCACATTTTACATGTTTTTGTCATGACATATTAACATAATATTATATTCTTTATTCTAATATATTAGCTATTATCTGTATATGATACTATCATAACATATTGTACTAATCATATTGAGACATAATTTTCACACTTTGATGACTTTGATGTCAGGGTGGGATAATCATTTACTTGTAACTAATTACATAAAAACAGTAATTGTAATCCATCACAGTTACCAGATAAAATAGTGTAATCAGAATACAGGTATTAAAAAATATTTGATGACTACTTATAGGACTACTTTCAAATTTAAACAGGAATTTTGCTGAAGAAAAAGACATAAAACAATAATCTGTTCCCTTATTAATCTTTCATTAACATCAATCAATAATTGAAATGAAGCACTATTAAAAACAATGTTTAGGTGTGAAGTAATCTTAAAGTAATGGAAAGTAATCAGATTACGTTACTAAATTTAGGTAATCCAAAAATGACATTACTGATTATAATTTTAGTCTGGTAACTAGTAACTGTAACAGATTATAAAATTATATATAATTTTATAATCTTTTATAATATATTATAAAAAGTAACAGTAACAGGCTCATACTCGATATTACATTTATATGCCTGATGTATTCATGGTAATAGCTCATACAGCAGTTTTTCTCTTCAGTAGGGTCTCTGTGGCTTTTATTGTTTTTAACCCTACATGCTGTTTTTCAGCTGTTTTATTGCTTGTTTATTTTAACAGGTGCTATTATATTATTCATACTTAAAAAAGAACACACCTTTCAGTAACATGGGGATTTTCTGGCCCCTGTTGTAATTAGAGATTTACTATTTCCCAACAGTAAAATAGGGTGTATAAAACGAAAACAATTCAAAGTCACTGACAAGGAAACATTTCTTGATCTTCAAGCAATTTGCCGGATAAAATGAAACAAGTTACCAATGAAATATTCAGGAAACAAGAGCGGATGGATGCCTATGTGTTATTGATTGAGTGCAAAGAACAACAGAGTATGGTGTGGCCTTAGCTGAGGGGAACTTGGAGGCAACACAGCACAGGGAACCCTTAGAGAGCTATTTCTCCTGCCATGCCAAACGCTAATGTTAGCACTCTGCTCTACAGGCTAATGTAATGTGCCTACTACAGTAGCTCTCTACTTAGAGGTACGTATGTGTTGCCACGCATCGTCTGGGGGGACATTATGGCTTGGAGTTTGACAAATGAATACGTGTGGAGACTCTTTGTTTAGGGATCACATATGGTGGATGGCCACGCTCATACGGTCGCTGGTTAAGTGGATGTTGTGCATTGCCATATTGAGCATTGTTCTCTAGTGGACGTTAAAATGGAGGGGCTTTTCAGACCATTAAATGGAGCCTGGGCCTAGCAGAGTTGCACTCCAGAAATACTAGCGGTTACTTTGTAATGGCGGCAACTCTCTACGCTGTGGAAAGGCAGTGAGCACAGCCAACTGGCTTTACATCCGCCAGTTTCACTGCTGCTAATTATACACTGAGGTTAAGTTAACGTGATTCGTACATTTAATTTGCACGGCGGACATGAAATTGGCCTTATTTGCTATTGTACACCACTGTATACGCAGAAAAGGAGGGTCGCAGAGACGTTAAGTGTTTATTATATTTCCATCCTGCTGTTGCTTTGTTTGCTGAGGTGTGCTCATCGTACTAGCCAAGTATTGTAGGCTGTATGTCATGTCCTTCATGTGAATGGAATGCCTCATTGTGTGTTGTATTTGTAATGTATTCTTTTGTTGTATCGTCTTGAACTGCTATGGATCTTTTACATCTGGAATAAAGTTATTTGAAATACCGGTGATGTAGATTTGTCAAGCCAAACCTCAAACAAGTTCTCAATCCTGCCTACACACACACACACACATCATTTATCCTTTTTCCTTGATCGTAATTTTGAATGTAATACATTACAATGGATGTACTGACTTTGACTTTGGTGACCTACTAGAGGTGCTATACTGTATATGCACACTTGGCAACTCTGCACCTCCAGAATAAGGACATCACTTTCCTCCTGAGAGAAGGTTCTCTGGACTTTCACCTTTGATTATAAAATTGGCAGTTTGCCTCGACAGAGTGTGTTGCTTTTAAAATGAGAGGAGCTGATTTGATTGGCTGTAAGTGCAGACAGGTCCCCTGACCACTCCTACTAAAACTTGATTCATTCTAATCCTATGCTTTTACAACTTCGCAGACATTGTGCCCAGTTACCGCCACTGCCACACGTCCTGAAATTAGCCAAAAGGAATTGGCCACACACACTTACATCAACTTGAACGAGAACTTGTGCCAAAACTATGGGGACCTAAATGTAGCAAATGTCAAAGCTGGGTCTGGGTTGCTCCAGTGACTATAGTCATGTGCTGTCGTCTACATTTGAAGCCTTCTCTCGATACCAGTAGAAGCGTCGGATAAACCCTGCTTGAAATTCTGTCAAGAGTATTCCCTCAGCCTGTATAGTGCTCCCTCTCTGTCCCGGTGATAGAACAGGGGCATGTGAGATTAGAGGTGAGCGCTATGGCAGCCCCCCAGCTGAAGTAGACAGCTCTGTAATGGAAAGACAGGCAAGAGAATGGTTAAGTAACGTAAGCACCGACATATATGGAGCATCTCTGCTCGTTTGTTTTTTATTTGGGATGGAAATCAAAAAATTTAAAACTATATTACAGTGAAGGTTAACACTCTCACTGTACTTAAATTCACAAAGGACATTTAGAGTTAACTTTGTTGTCGTTTCCCACTTCGTGTCCTCTATTGATGATGTAATCAAACAGCGTCAGTTAATCCTTTTATTTTCTGTTTTCAAAGAATGAATGCATGTACAGTTGTCACACCATGTCCGGCCATGTCAGAAATAGAAATGATATTTCTATTATATAACTCTTAAGCTTCTTAGGACTTCATCGGACACATTGTCCTAATGAGCACTGATACATAAACAAGACTACTATTTTAAATGCACTTAAGAAAACTATTATCGTCATTATTAGCGAGATTCAAAATGATGATTTAAAAGGCATCCTGTGGCCGGCCTTGGCGGGGGGGGACGGACCGCTGGTGTGGGCCACAGTTAGCTGTGTCATTATGGCACTTGTTATGGATGAACCAGGGAAGGTCACTTTAGGACCACTTGCAATTCTCCCCACACAGCCCATGAGAGATGCACTTGACTATCATGGACACCCGGTCGTGCATGTTGAGCGACTGCATTGTTTATGAAAGAAAATAAATTAAAAAGTTAACTTCCTGTGTAGTAGACGTTTGTTGTGATAAAAAAAATGGCAAAAATTACCTATCAAATATGAGAGCAGAAATATTAGTTATGAGCTTGCTTATGCTTAAAACAAGCACAATTGGCTGCCAGTGCAGTACGTGAAATTCACTTCATAAGATTTCTTAAAATAAGTGCACATTTACTTAAATTACAGTAAGTCACTAGATAAGACATTTATATTAGAAACAAGTACAAACTGAAAACAATATAAAAACAAGATTATCACACCGAGTTATATATAGTTTTGCCTAACTTTTTTCTGAAAGAGTTTAAGACTTTGCTAGGACACTAAACATGGGAAACGGTAACTGTACCACGCCACAGGAGCGTTGGAGCCGCCCAATGTGACATTAGCCTCAACAACGTGAGAGAGCGTGGTCTACCTTCGCTACAGCTGTTATGTCCCCATGGCAACAGTGGCAGCTGTAGGAGCAGACACCGACCCGCGCCACACACGCCCATCTGTACGAAGCAGGTGGGGAACAAAAGATATTCTGCTTGTTGGAATTACAGAAGAGTCCTCCTTGATAATCTCCCAGGATGCAACTTGGTGGCTTTGCTACTGGAGGAGGAGAGCATCAATTATTTATGAAAATCACATCAAACGAGCGTGGAGGTGATTTGTATGTGTGTGTGTGTGTGTGTGTGTGTGGAGCACATTGACGGTGTTGGGTTGCAACTGAAAACCATAGCAACATAAGCACATTTATAAATCCTCTAATCAGGCCACAGCACACTTAAGATGGTAATCTTGCAAACTATCATCAGGAACTGAAGCAATTTAGGTAATGATTAATACCACAATCGTCTTGTCAGCAATATACTGATATCTTTTATGAGGTGCCGTCTATGAGGTGCCTCTCAGACATTCACCGACGAGGGCTATGAGGGCTATAGTGTGGTACTCTAGCAGCAATGCCTCTTTGATTCAATATTTGGCATGCCTCAGCCTATTGCTACTTGCTAGGGCTTAACATGTAATGCTGGCCTGGCTGGAAAAATAAGGTCTTTTTTTTCTTCTTCTGAGCTTCCATTTCTTTGAGCCACAGGGAGTTATGGCTGTTATCCAGAGATATGTGGCACATTTCAAGTTAGGCATTAGTTGTAGAAGATACATGGTCAGATAGGCAGACAGTAGTTTGTGTGCGTGTATAAAAGTGTGTACGCATTTCTGAAAAAAGCTGCACTGTACAGAGGAAGAAAACACACCAGCCCAACAATGTTTGTGGCACCTGCTGATAAGACCAGCTGGTGTTCAGCGTATGATCTGCTTTAAGAGGGACGGGTGCATTCTCAATAGACCCTTTTGGGTCTCGGTGTGAGCACCCCGTCTGCCAAGGCAGATGAAATACAGTACCGGGACCAAAGCGTGCGGATCAAAACCTCCGCGAGAAGGTGCGTTATTCCATCTGTCAAAGTGGATGTCACAGCTGCAGATTATTCCACCTGGCCGTACGTCTGTCAAAATGTAATCCAAGCACTTCAAAGACCACTGCAAAGCAACGGAAGAAGCTACAGTGGTTACCATGACTCCCACAACAGCCAACCAGTCCAGCATGACAATATAGTGTATAATAAATATTGTTTCATACTCAGATTTAAGATAAAGATATATCTGAATGTGTGTGTGTGTGTGAGAGAGAGAGAGAGAGAGAGAGAGAGAGAGAGAGAGAGAGAGAGAGAGAGAGAGAGAGAG
>JAODUK010037508.1:1955-21385 GCA_027564635.1 Typhlichthys eigenmanni | reverse complement strand
GTGTATATATATAGCTGTATATATGGTGTATATATATAGCTATATATATGGTGTATATATGGTGTATATATATAGCTGTATATATGGTGTATATATATAGCTATATATATGGTGTATATATGGTGTATATATATAGCTGTATATATGGTGTATATATATAGCTATATATATGGTGTATATATGGTGTATATATATAGCTATATATATGGTGTATATATAGCTATATATATGGTGTATATATGGTGTATATATAGCTATATATATGGTGTATATATATAGCTATATATATGGTGTATATATAGCTATATATATGGTGTATATATATATATAGCTATATATATGGTGTATATATGGTGTATATATAGCTGTATATATGGTGTGTATATATGGTGTATATATATGGTGTGTATATATATATAGCTATATATATGGTGTGTATATATATATAGCTATATATATGGTGTATATATGGTGTATATAGTACCAGTCAGTGGTCACGTCTCTGTCGGAGGTCAGCACCCTCAGCATCCTGCAGCCGTCTCTCCGTCTGTACCTGAGCTGGACCTGGATGGACACACAGCTGCCAGGGGACGGACCTGACAGCACAGTTTATATAGTGTGTGTGTGTGTATGTTGGTACGTACAGTGTCTGTAGTGTAGTGTTGTGTGTTGTGTGTGTGTGTGTGTGCGTGTGCGTGTGTGTGTGTACGTAAAATGTCTATAGTGTAATGTGTGTATGTGTATGTGAACGTACAGTGTCTATAGTGTAATGTGTGTGCTGAAGGCCAGTGTTGAAGGCAGGGTCAGTCAGTCTTGAGAACGATTGCTAAGTTCGAGCTCAAATCAAAAAAAACTCCCCAAGCGGCTTCCCCCCCCCCCCCCCCCACACACACACACATTGAAAGACATTGTGAAACAAAGTGGCTTTGTTTATGTTGCTATGAGAATGTGTAAGCTAACGGAATTCAAAGAGATATTTGGTGAATTTGACAAAAAGTATATTAGCTTCAATAGCAGCTGCAATAGTTGACTATATCTTTAAGCCTTAAAGTTTAAGGCACGGTGGAATTAACAGCCCCTATGAGGTACTGTATGGGCCATTTAAAAAAAACTGCTACTGTAGACAGATAAACATATACCTCCTGTCCTGCCTGTGAAGATGTTCAAACTCTTAAAGCCGCACGCGCGCACACACACACACACTCACACACAGGTGTTATGAGTTAATGTGGCTGAAGACCTCTTCTCACGAGTGTGTGGTCACAGGTGTACAGAACTCGGATTCCTGAGAGTGTCCCGTGTCAGTTCAGTTGTGCCTGGACTATGGACACCTTTGAATGGCTTTCGGCATATGTAGGCGTTTTTATTGCATTTTGGGGGTTTCCAAGTGATAAACCATTATAGGAGTAAAAGGGGAACTCCAGCCAATTTGTACCTCTTCCAACTGTGATCAACTGCGATCGCTCGTGACCAAAATTGATTCAGACCATGACTCATTTGCATGTTTAAATAAGATGGCGTATGTGTATATATACACTGGTAGAAACTGTCCAGTTTAACTATACTAATGTAAATAAATTGTTCTAACTAACTCAAATAAGCCAAAATCGGAGTTAAGACCAGGAATTGTCTAGTGCTTTTATTGTGCAGTTGTACCTGTAACATGCCATTTGGTAATGTTCTTGGTAAATGTTGCACTGGTTTCTAGATGGATATACAAACAGTAGTTTCCACCAAGCGGACATGTCCAAATTTTCTTTTGGGCTTGCTGGGCAGTACAGACATTTTTATCCAAATAACCATTCACAAAGGAACATTATCGTCCGTATACATGTATTTTGAACCAGTTACAGTTACAACTACATGATAAAAGCATTAAACGTTATAGTAAGTAATTCTCGAGAATGCTTGCTAAATTCGAACACAAATAAATAAAACATTTAAATAAATTTAAAAAAAAGAATCATTGCCTTTAATGTCAAAGGGTACTCCCTCAGAAACTCCGCCCCACACATTGGAAGCGGTCTGCACCACTTTGTTTGTGTTCCTGTTGACGGAGCCAGGGCTGCGTAGAAGTACAGAGTTATTTGTTCCCAACATGCACACAGAACGATAGGCTATCGGAATGCGAGGAGATATTTGGCAAATTTAACAAGCGTATTAGCTTATAAATCTCTTCACATACCGTTAAAGCCAACACCCACTGGGGGCATCTGACGTGCGTGCCGACGCCGAAGTCCTAGAATGTAGTTCTTTTTAACACCCACTGGGGGCATCTGATGCCAAGGTTTAGAATTTTTTTTTACATTTCTTGAGCGTCAACGAAAGCCATAAAAACATGCATTGACTTGGTAGGGCTTTATTGCAGAGGCCAAGGTCTCTCGGTGGGAGATGGGGGGGGGGGTCTGACTGCTGGGACTGTTAACCTCTGTGTGCTACAATGCTGGATCTGTTTAATTAATTCACCTTCCCCTCCCACATGGATGTTTCCTCCTGTAAGCTGGCCTCATTAACAGTACTTACTTATGCACCCACCAACGTTGCTTTAGCACGTAATTCCAAAAACATTTGAGTTAAGGCAACTCTGAGGGATTTGGAAGCAATTCAGGCACCCTTCTGGTCTACAGGTATCTTCCACCTTAGCTCCAATTGCATCTAACCCTATTTTTTTGTCATTTTGTAATAGATCAGGAATTCTCTTCATGGTCTGACTTTGGTATAAAACGGGTTTGTGTGACCGTGCACAGTTGTTATGTCCAGCTTCGCTGATTAATATGAAAAAGTCTATGGGGAAGACTTGGGAGAATAAATATTTGAGGAGACACGGGAAATGGGACTGAACCGGGTTCATTCATCATCCGTTATTATCACAGTGTTATCACCGTACTCATTTTACTAAGGTCAGGCTCTCTAAGATCTTCTGAGCACCTTATGACATTGAAGGGGGAGTTATTTTTGTTTACCAACAACCAACAAGCTTTCTCCAGCATGGCTGACTACACCTTAAATTTAAACAGTTTATTTTCATTCTATAATGGACCGTGTGTATTCACAAGGAAGTGTGTCAAAACATGAAAACACAAGCTGTGCACAGAAAAGGCTCTATTATCCAAACCTTCTGAATCCGGTCCATTATTGCCTCCGAACTGAAAGGTTATCTCTGCATCAAATGAGACGTTTCCCACCTCTCTGTTGGCTTTATGCCCTGCTTCTCTCTCTCCTCTCAACTGCCTACGACAAGGCAGAAACGACAGTTTACTGGAAACACTATCTGTTGACTGTTAACACCGTTCAACAAGATCCTGTCGTACTGAATCATTTCTTGTTATCTTCAAATGAGGGATCCTAAGAAAAACCTAAACACTGTTACTGGTTACATTAAAGGTATAGTGTGTAGTAATCTAGTATACTGTATGTGCACTGTATACGAGCTTGGATCCTCTTTTGCCTCACACTGCCCTCCAGTGGACAGACATTACACAATAAGATGCAGTTTAGACTAGTGTTACTATTATGTGATTAGTATGATAAACCATCTTTTACAGTTTTGTATCAAGCTGACCATTCCTATTATGCCCAGTACAAAATGTTAGTATGAATCTTACATTGTTTTTGGCATAAGTACATCGACACTGCAGTGCGTAGCAACGGTCCTGTTCTCAATTATCTCTTCAAACTCGGTGTGCAACTCATTAGGTCTCGCTATCACCACCTAGGGGAATACAGATAAGACACATGCACGCCCACATGCCCACACACACACACACACACACACGACAATGCAGTTTCCCAGAGCTTCAGCGCAGACACACAGCAGAGCTAACGAATCACATTGTCCCTAAATACATATCCCTGCACAACACAATCTGTCTTACCTTGCCTCTGGTGCGATCTGAAAGCCTTCCCAGTTCATCGAGTCTGCAGTCTGTTCCCTCTATAGACAGCACCGACACCGTCACGCTAGAAAAGGAGCGTCACAGTAAATGTTCCACACATGTTAACAGTACATTCATACAGTACACATACATACTCATGTAGAATTTACAGAGCAGTTTATTATTAGGCACACAGGGTCATTAATATCTAAATAAATATCTAATTAGCCAATCGTGTGGCAGCAACTCGAGCCATAAAAGCATGAAGTACTGTTCAAGAGCTTCAGTTGTTGCTCAGACCATACATCAGAATGCATAATGAATGGGATTTCTATTTCGGTGTCAGACTTTGTGCAATGATTGTCGGTGCCAGTGGTGGTTTGAGTATCTCAGAAACTGCTTAGAGCTCTATCACGCATGCACGCGCACACACGCACGTGTACTTTAAAGAGAATGGTGTGAACTGCCGTGTTAACAAGAGGTCTGATGACTGAGTGTAGATGAGCTGAAGCTCCAAGCTGTTATGGAAACAACACAGGGACACAATTAAGATTATAACCAACCCGATTGTATCACATTGTGCAGCATTGTTGGGCAAGTTACTCAGGAATTAGAATAACTTACTATTTACTTATTACTCCTTCAAAAAGTAATAATTTGACTTGACTTATTACTGGGTATTAAAAGTAGATAGTTACGTTACTAGTTACATTACTATATTACTTGCCCCTTCCGATAAATTCCAGCCTGTGTAGCCAGCTCATTATAGAACTGAATCATCTTTATTGGAACTATAATGAACCTTAGGAGTCAACAATCAGCCAAAGTGACAACATTGCAGCCTCTCAAACCAGATAATTGGACAGGTCGGTTCAATTAGCCTAACCTAAGTAACTAATTACCAAAGTAATGCTATTACCAAAGTAATGCTATTACAGTAACTAGTCACTGCCCAACACTGACAGGGACCCAATTAAGATTATAACCAACCCTTGATTGGCAGCATATTCCCCCAGATCCTGGTAAAAGATGGTGGAGGAGAGAAGCGAGCGAGCATCATTGTCCTCCACTTCCAGGTTACCCAGATGTGTGTTGGCCTTGCCATCCGTACATATAATCACCTTAAACAGACAAGTGACAAGATCACTTATTTGTAAAAACAAGCTACATGAACTAGACCAGGGGTCTTCAACGTTTTTAATGCCAGGGACCCTTTGGCTTGAAACGTGACAGAGGGACCCCCTATCACATATCCTATCAAATGTTGTTGCTTATTAAAACTGGGCCAACAATAATGTGTAAAGCGTCCATGTATAAATGTACTTTGTGTACTGTACACAAAGCTATGCCATTCAAAGATATGTATACATTATGATATGTTGTATTTGTTTGTTTAAATGTGTATTTTCAGACATTTCCATTTATGGAAGAAAAATACATTTGGGGGAAAAAAGTAATTCTTTGCAGTAGTTCTGAGGACCCCCTGATAAATATCTTTGAACTAGACAACCATTTTGTTTGACTAGTGCAACAGCCAGATATGTAAATATGTAATACAATATGGTTAAATAATGATTTAATCAGCACTAAATCATATATTAGATTGATCAAATGTGTACTTGAGGTGTGTGTGTATGTGTGTGTGTGTGTGTGTGGACTGACCTTTGATCCCGGATGTCTGGAGGCCATTGCTATGGCAACGAGAGCGGCTGGACCCAAAGCCGTGGCTCCACTCTCTGAGAGTCTTCCAACAAGAACACAACAACAGACGTCATTTTACGTCTATCGCCATCTTTCCAAAAGCAAACCAAACTTGAAAACTAGATCCTTAGGGTGGGCTATTACCCCAGGACCTCCCTCTGCAGGTAGGTTGTCGTCTGTGAGAGCGGAGGCGGAGTTGGAAAGCCAATGGCGACCTCCTTTAGGTAGTCGCTCTTCAGCAAATCATCACCCAGGAGGAAATGCGATGGGAACTCCTCATAGCCGTGTATAGTCACCTATACGCACGCACGCACACACACACACACACACACACACACACACACACACACACACGAGCTAATTAGCACAGGTCACAAACCATAACTCCATGCAAAGCTGTTCACTCCAAACATTAAGCCACCTCAGATGTAAGCTGAATGACTCAGTACCTGGTTGTTAAAGGTGATCAGACCCACACGTGTGTCCGGTTGCCAGTAGCTTAAACTGAAAACACACTGCAACACTGCATCCTGGACAAACTAGTGGGAAAATATGGCTTGTGCTTAATTGTCAGGAGCATACATGAAGCATATCTGAGCTACAGTAAACAGCTCACAAGGTACAAAACACTGCATGGCTGGTCCTATATCTGTTTGTGAACACGGAGGGTCTCCTCTCACCTGCAGACGTGTTTTGTAGACAACCTGCTCGCCCTCCAATACCTAAAGCAGCAGAAAGTGTTTGCGGTCACAATGTTGAAATGTAAGATAGACCTAGCAAAGACAAAGCATTAGACAAGGATACATACCTACATACTATCACGTTACGTCAGGACGACTTTAGTCAAATGAAGTATTTTATTTGCATAATGTATATATATTTGGAGGTATGGCTCTCTTCTGGGAGCACCCTGCCCTTTCCATGCGCGTACAAGGCAATCATGCTCGCAGATGAAGCGCTAAGAACGGGTGCAACTAAGGATGTTTAAATCAGCGCCCCGACTAGGTTGGACAATCCTATGCTCTGCCGTGATTGTCTGAGCAGTCTGGTCACCGAGATCAGCTGATTGTGATCAGGTGACAATTTTGATTTAAGGGCGTGACTTTGTGGCCCGCCTGAACTATCGCTATGCTTGATTTTATTTATTTATTTATACATACTAGTAGTATACAGTACCTCAACACATATAGTTGAATAGGTGAAGTATACCTTATACTAAGTATACCTTTAAAGTGAACCTGGTCATTTTACCTATGTGGCTGTACCTGGGAGGTAATACTCATGGAGCCTGAGATGTCAATGCAGAAGATGAGAAGAGCATCAGCAGGTGACAGGAAGTGGTCATCAGACCCCAGCAGGAAGATCTTGTCCCGGCAGCCATTTTGGGGCAATGAGGTCAGGTCACTTTCCTGGCAGAAGTAACATGCTCTAACCTGCAATAAAACGTGTAAGAGAAAAACGTGTTGACTATTAACCTCGTTAGTTTCATGTTGTTTAAAAAAAAAGGCAAATTAAAGATGTCATTACCACGTTGTCATAGCAGGAGTCTAGCACAGCGCCACAATTGGAGCACAAGGTTGGTTCGCCCTGAATGACGCAAACTGGTCACCACACACACACACACACACACACACACACAACAATCAAGATATATTCAAGATTATAAATACTGTAATCTTTTTGTCTTCATTTCCCAAAAAAAGGAGGTAATTTGAAAAGATCCTATCCTCCCCAGAGTTTAAGAACTGCTGGGGATTAGATTTAGCACATTTGAGGCTAGGGTAGCACTGTGCTTACCATTTTCCTCCAAAATCAGTTTTCCTAAACTGACAAGGATCACGTTTGGGTTCCCTGGAAGAGGCTGAATATCTGCTGTTCCTGTGAGCAGAAGTCAACGTTTACTGAAATATCTGATGCTCCTGTGAGCAGAAGTCAACGTTTACTGAAATAGCAGCAGTTTCGATGAGCAGAAGTCAACATTTAGTCATTTATCTGCTGTTCCACTCAGACCACAGTAGTACATAACATTGGCTACTGCAATTAAAACAACCATACTCATTGTCACATTGTGGCACAATGCTTAATAATGATCATTGCTTATTTAATACACAAAGTTACCATCGGGTGTGTCAGTAGAGGGCGTGGTAGACTTGGGCAACAACGTCACGTACTCTGGGATTAACTTCATGAACGACGGCCTCGCAGGGAGGGGTGGTGCTACGGGGAATAAATAAATAAATCGTTCTTTGTTTACAAATCAGGACACTGAGCTGACACTATTATCCGACTTGACTTACAGTTGCA
Source organism: Typhlichthys eigenmanni (assembly GCA_027564635.1). NCBI lineage: Eukaryota > Metazoa > Chordata > Actinopteri > Percopsiformes > Amblyopsidae > Typhlichthys > Typhlichthys eigenmanni. The sequence goes on along the minus strand of JAODUK010037508.1, from coordinate 13,505 downwards.
AGCATTACTAAGGAGCAGATAGGATAGGCATCTTTTCTCAAGGATGCAGACTGGTAGGCCAACTGTGGTGGCTCTAACCCTTGACCTTCGGGCCGGGAGTCAAACGGCCACATTATTTGGCATTTTATATTTACACCGTGTAATAATCAATAAAAGAGACACTTATTGAATAACACTTTTGATATTATTGTTGAGTGAATTTGTACACTTAATAAATAATAGTAAGAATAATAATGGCCATTATTATTCTTATTTTTAAACTTTCATTTAACCAGGCACATTGAGATTAAAATCTCTTTTTGTAATGCGCTCACCTGTCTCCTGAGCTGGCAATCTGATACTGGCGGGAGGCAGCTTGCCTTTCACTTCCGCCCCAGTGCCTTCTGGGACACTGTAGGAGTAGTCTGGGTCCCAGGGCTGGTAGATGCCAACCTCAGGCTGGTCGCTTGGAAGCTCATAGGCCGATGTCTGGCTGTTGCTAGGAGATGAGAATGGCTGGCTGTACGGCAGCGAGAGGCTGTTTGCTGAAGGCCTCATGTGGGGCGGCAACAGAGCTAGGGAGCGGAAATCACAGCATTTCTCACCACAATCCTCAGTAATCATTGCAGCAACGAGATTGTACCCTCCAATTAATTTGTCCGAAATAAGAGAGTGTCAATACTTGATTTATAATAGCCTCAACAATAGCAACAATAATAGTTTTGTAAGTTCATTATTATTAATTAATAATATGCACGTGTACACACACACACACCAATTATGTTAAGGCCCAGTGTTGAATAATACATTCTTAATATCATTTTTTGTCATGATATTACATTTTACCCCAGGGTCAATCACAATGTCATATTTTATTTCACCCCTCGAGTATGTTACAACCAGTTACAACAGGACTATGAGGTGAATTGTAAAGTTTCACTCGTGTTTGAGACTAAACCGTGCATTTTCTGTTTGTGCTGTAGATAATAGCTACACTATAGCATATATGTAATTTGTAACAAATGTTGACAGCACTGGCTTAAATGCACTGAAACGTACACACAGAAATGTCAAAAATCTATGTTACTATTCCCGTTCTCCTCTACACGTTTTATCTTTAATTGCCCTTGTGGATGAAACCGGCATTACTAAAATATTGCTGTTTAGGTTTTTGTGGACAGTTCTATTCAGTTCAGTTCGGATTTGGGTAATGTACCTTTAAACTGGCAGAGCTAAAGCATGTGTAAGCTACTAGACAGACATACCTTTCTTTTTTGGGCCACCTGTGCTCTGTGTTTCAGTCTTCAGGCTTGCATTCTCAGATCCACCCGCCTTGAGATGAAAGGCTGCGTTCTCATAGAATGGAGTTGGCTTCACTTCTTTTTTCACCTCATTTTTCTGTTCCAAAAGCTCGATTATCTTCGGGGTGCAAGAAAAGGTTTGGGGTATGTTGAGTGCTGAGGAGTGTGTAGGGGGAGGAGGCGGTGGAACCCGTGGACGGATCTTGATGGGAGGTAAAAGAGCTAAACGACAAGCAAAGAGTAGCCTATTATATGACAGTTGCTCTGCTAACAATAGAGCTGTTGTATCTGGCAGTAAGTCACAGAGAGAAACGTTTCATTAATATCGTTTTGCATGATCTGAAATAGATGTCGCACCTGAACGTTTAATAATATTCGGACTGACTTTTCTGGCCTCCTTCTGATTGGTTGGCGGTGGGACGTAAACAAACCCACAGGCGAATTCCATCGGTGGTTCTGCCTGTCTGTCAAAGAAACGCAGCCTACAGACAGACATACGTGACTTCAGTTATACTTTTTGTCTGACATATTTCAGTAATTCAGTTTAAGCCTGCTTAAAAATAATATTACTAAAACATATTGCGTATCCAAATAAGTACAAACGTATTCCTCCATTAACAGAAACAGTTTCCCATTTGTAGGTTAAAGACAACATTCCCTACAAACAGCACCATTCAAATTAAAATGCCATTCAGTCCAATTCACAAATATGCTTCATTGATGTTTCCAATATAAGCATTACTGAATGAAAAGCTCAAATTGTTTCAACAAAATGTGCATATGAATACGTACACACACACGGAGTCCTTTGAACGCTGACTGTATGCTACGGAGTCCCTCCCCGTCTTTGAAGCAGTACAAGGTTCTCTCGCTACGCAATCTCAAACATCTTGTCTGACAGGTTTGCAAAATATAGCAAGTCAGATCAGTGTATCAATAGAAGAAGAACTGCACTCAGTTGTTAAAAGATTTATTGGCAATGGCACATTGCGTAACTAGTTAAATATTCCCTGAATCTAAAGTAAATGGGCTGTTTACTGGTTAGAACCTATAGGTGTGGACTTGTGATTCATATCAGTCTGATATCGACATACAGCCTTAAAAAGACCTCTGATAATATGAGAGGCTAGGGTACAGTATTTACTTTTTTGGAGAAAAAAAAAGTGTTTGTGATCAAATAATATGGTGGACCCCCTGCAGTAACTCTGAGGACCCCATAGGGGTCACGCACCCCCTGCTTAAGATCTCCGGTCTATCTGATTAACTCCTCCTTTACAATATTTTGACTTTATGGTCTCTCTTGGGCTTTCTAGTGTGAATGTCGCCACAAATGTCAAGTCTTATTTTATTCCCCAGATCAAGCAGTTTGATTTAACACACCTTTATATTGAAAACATATTTCTAATTCTAAAGAGGACCGTATGTGACCTAAGCAAAACAACATTAACCTTTTGGGCGTGAAGCAGCTTTTATTGTAAACCTGTGCTGCTTGGTTAAGTCTTATAAACACTGGTTCTGACCTGATGTATGAATGTATGATCTATAATCAAATGTATTACATTTTTATTTCAATGTATTACACGATGACAGAAAGTGACAATGTGTATTGCTGTAAAACATGCATATTTGCACACCAGATTATTCTTGCATACATTCTCTTTCACACACAAGCACACACACACATGCACATACGCACACATACAGTACAAGCACTTGAAAGTTACAGGTTAAAATGTAAAATTAATGACATGAAATTCTTAGGCTCTCAAAATAAACATTAGACAGTACTCTTCAGAAACACAAATATTTGCACCACAATTATTTTCCTCCCCGTGGCTCCTATAGGGTGTGACGTTGCAGGAGTGGACGGACAGCGTGACGTCACTCCGCAAGCTCGACGTAATTGGCCGGATAGAAGCCTTCCTTCCCGCCACTCAGCACTCCTCGACACCATCCCTGCTCATCCTCATCCTCCACCTTGAGGAAGAGCTCGCCTGGAAAAGAGGAGGGGGTCACCACACATTGGTACAGAGAAGGTACAGAGAATGGAATAACAGAGGGGGTTCAATGGACAGCACTTGTATGCATTTGAATTTGATTGAAAACCTTTCACTCTTTATGCAGACCAGAACGACCCAGCGTTCCATGCAAGTCAATGGGGAGGTCCACGGATTTCCCCATACTATTGCCCGTTATCTATATCTCTGGGGGCGTTAATGGGTATTTTGAGTATATTATATTTATTCCTAAGTACCTAGTCATTCCCAAGAACGCTTTCCAAGTTTTAGCTCAAATCTAAACAGTCCTCCGGCCCCGCCTCACACATAGAAATGCATTGTGAAGCAAAGCCTAATATACATACGGCTTTGTTGATGTGAGCGGTGTTCGCCACTTTGTTTATGTTGCTATTTACGCAGCCTCGTCAAGTATCAGATTATTTTTCCAACATGCACAGAGAGAATGTTAAACTAGTGAAATTCAAAGAGAGATTTGTTGAATTTGACAAAATGTTGATTAGCTTAGCATTTAGCTTAGCATTTAGCTTGCAATAGCAGACAATACCTTTAATGCTGTTAGCAAATATGTTGATGATTAAATATATTAATAGGTAGCCTAATGTTCGTTATAAAATGTATGCTGTCATTATTCAAACAGCTTGCGTATGATCAGACTAATGTACGTAGTCAGATCATACTTATTAATTAGTTCTTACGTATTTATTACTACTACTACCGGTTTACTTTAAGTGTTTCAAATGTAGCATTTAAAAAACTCTATGCAGCTTTGAGGACTGTATACTTAAAAATGGTACGGATGACACACAAAACGTAAAAATGGGCAAATCAGACATTCATACTAATTTCACATGGATAACAGAGCCATACGCAGTATTACGTATGAGATAGAGAGAGGGGGCGAGAGAGAGAGAGAGATAGAGAGAGTCACCTGCTTTAAAAGACAATTCGTCACCCTCTTCTCCCACATGGTCATACAATGCCCGCACCTTCACACCTCCAGTCATCACCCTCCAACCAGAAGACATTTCACACAGTTATTATTAATACATTTATAAGATAATATTATTCAATGAAGAAATAAATGGCTCATTTGTCTACTGAGTTTGTAAGCCGTTTCTCAGGCCTCTGCTTCAGATACAATTAACTACTAACTGGCCAGTACAACTAGTCTATTGGTTCTAATGATCGCAAGGCCGACTTAACAGCCAAGATGTCGTTATTTTTGTTTAAATCACCAAAAAATATGCATAATCATTATTACACTATAAACCACATCGCAATCATACAACCCTGGTACATAGCCCCTTGATCAGCATATAACAACGTGTGCGTGTAAATGTTCACATCATTTCTCATGCAGCGGCGCTGCAATGTAACTTACGACCGAGCGTCCTGTGCTCGCCTCTTCTTCCTCTTCAGCCTCTTCACGGGTGGCACCCATTCCTGACGCATGAGACAGCTTAGATTTACACCTCGAGGCGAATCAACACATCGGTGCACGTGACTATACAGTATAAACACAGAGCACCCGGTAACATTCGATAAATAAATGCAAACATTGCTCCATATTAACAAACGGTCCATACTGATTGTGTATAAATGCACATTAACAGTAAATGTATATACACACTGTTATATAGACGTGCATGTGACTGTAACAGGAGGGGTAGAGACCAATGTGAGGCTTGGAGCTATGCAAGGGGAGGAGTAGGGAAGAGTGTGGGAGGGGCATGCGGGGTCAAACACAACGGTTTTTGTAGCGCTTGGTTCAACCATGAACAAGGGCACAAATTGAGGAGTTCAGCTTTAACTTAATTTAAAACTAACCTAATCACATTACACTAACCCAGAGTGAAGGCAGTGCAATGTGAACTGATGGTTTGCTTTTCACCTTTCACAATCTCCCTCTATAAACGCTCTTGTATCTTGAGCCAGTAGTTTGCTTTTCACCATCTCTCTCTATAAACGCTCCTGTATCTTGAGCCAGTAGTTTGCTTTTCACCATCTCCCTCTATAAACGCTCCTGTATCTTGAGCCAGTAGTTTGCTTTTCACCATCTCTCTCTATAAACGCTCCGTATCTTGAGCCAGTAGTTTGCTTTTCACCATCTCTCTCTATAAACGCTCCGTATCTTGAGCCAGTACTTTGCTTTTCACCATCTCTCTCTATAAACGCACCTGTATCTTGGGCCAGTCGGTGGGCATTCCGGGGCCGTGGTTGTTCTTCCACCATCGCAGGTCGTCCTGCTCATTGACTGACATAAGGGTGTGGTGGAGCTCGCTGTACACCACCTTCACGCTGATGGAGCCACACGTGCAAAAGGTTCACTTTTACTGTTTGGTTGCTAATACAACACACTGCCTTGCTAAAACAGAAGTCACACTAATGCAGGGAAATCAAATCCATGTTTTAGTTGTCTCCCTGCTCCAACACACCTGATTCTAATGAATGGGTAATTATCAGCTTCTGCAGAGATTGATAACAACCCATTAATTTGAGTCAGGTGTGTTTGAGCAGGGAGACTTGAAGGTAATAACTTCTGCGTTCTCTTTGGTTTGCATGCGCAATGTTTGAGCAATGGCGGACGTCTGCAAAACTGTGATTGAACTCGTTAGAAGCCTGGTAACGACGACTGTGTAGAAGAATCTGATTATTGTTTCCACATGAACAGCAAACATAAATCTAGCGAAATGGGAGGAAATGTTTGTTTAATTTTACAAAAAGTGTATTAGCTTCCTATTAGCTTGCAATAGGTGACTATACCTTCAAGTCTCCCTACTCAAACACACCTGATTAGCCTTCATGGGTTGTATTCAATCTCTGCAAAGGCCTGATAAATGACTGATTCATTAGAATCATGTGTGTTGGAGCAGGGAGACATCTAAAACATGCAGGGCAGTGACCAGGATCAGGATCAGGATTTGACACCCCTGCTTAATTAAATGTTTTATTCCAGCATGACCAACTGATGGAATCCTCAGGCCATAGCACTGCCTCTAATCCAAACAGTGATTTGTTTGTTTGTCTGTTTTGGCCAGGAAAACACACGCAGCTACTGATGACTAATGATACTGTAGAAAAACTTGTTGTTGTTCCTAAACACGTATACACACACACACACACGCATATAAAACACAAGGCTGACTCACCTCTCGTTGTTGGTTATGTCAAGGTGTCTGTGGATAGAGAGGAAGGCCTGTTTCAGGAAGCTAATCCGCTTCCTCTCCTCCTCCTGTGACTGTTCAAAGATGGCGTCCATCTCTTCCATGTAGCGCGGAGCATAGGAGGTCACCTCCTCCAGCATGTTCTCGTAGCGCTCCCGTACCTATGAGGAGCTCGCAGGAAAGGGGCTCGCTGTCAGAACACGCTGCCCGGACAGCCGGGTTCATAGCGGGCGGTTTGAACCCGGCTGGCATTAATTATCTCAACAATGGGAAAGTTACTGTACTACAATATGTATTTTAAAGGTGGATACAGTATGTATCAAACCTCACCAGTCAGCGACTAGTGGGCGTGGCTATGCGTGATCACATTGAAGTCAGCGGTTTGTTTCAAAATAGCGGTAGAGCTAGATGAAGCAATACAAACAGTTGTAGCAAAGCCGAATGGTTAAAGGCTGTACCAATAGTTTAAAAATTAACCAGAGGTCACTGGGCCCATTGGAATGCAAAGACTGTAAATAATCCACAATGATATAATATAAATTTGGGTCTGATTGCAGCTAAATGGAAATGTATTTGATATAAAAAGCTGTGTGCTCCTCACTTTGTCTCTAAAGAGGAGAAGAATGCAATGAGAGTGGCTTGTTATCGTTCCGTTTAACAGACAAACACACGCTACACCAGATAAGGTCACTCTGTGACTCTTTTACGGCCGTTTAGAGACGCATCGACTGTTTTGCGCTCACTCCTGCACTACGTGAGTATATCTCAGGCTCTGGTAAACATTGCACAGTACTGTAGCCAGGACACCACCATAGAAGGACACATCGCTGTTAGTCTGGAGGGGCGTGTTCGGAGCGAATGCTCACCCCCCCCCTTCCCTTCCCATCCCCGAGAGGGGTCTCGTCCAGAAACGCTCCCTGGTTCAGCTGAGTAAATATGGCAGAGCAAGCCGTTTGCTGTTGTACTGCGTGATAGGTCAGTTAGTCAACCCTCTGCTTCTACATATTGTTATGCACACTATTATGGCCCACACAATCCGGTGCTTTCAAATGTTGTTAAAATTAGTCCCTCTGAACTGGAGTCTGACCAATGCCTGATGGGTCTAATACTGAAATTGACCAAACTATACTGCGATAATACCGGTCCACAAATACTGTTCATCAGTCAGTCTCTACTGTACTAACAACATTATTTCATGGCATAGAGACAAAATGCTAAATGTATGGCATATGTAATACTGATATGGAAATACCTTGCATAAAAGTAAAACAACTACAAATCACCCCTCCCTTCAGTGCCATAGGACACTCCCTTAGAAGCTCTGCCCCACACATTGAAAGCTAAGATATTGTTGTGGTGTGGTCTGCACCACTGTGTTTATGTTCTATTTATGGAGCCGGGGCTGTGTAGAGGTACCGGTGAATTAATGAGTTCAGCGGTAAGCTCTCTGTAAGACCTCAAGGAGATATTATAGTGAATTTGACAAAATATGTATTAGCTTTGTAATTGCTTACTATACCTTTAAAGTAGAACATTTATATAATTATGTTTTTAGGGGCCCCAGGTCACAGGGAGGGCCAGAAAAGCGAGCACTAATTGACCCCGCCCACCTTGGCTTTCTCCTGCGTGGCCTTCTCCGTGGCGGCTGCGGCCTTCTTGAGCTTCTTAGGAGGCGTGGTGGTGCTGTCGCTGACCTGCTTCTCCTTGTCCTGGGCTGCCTGCTCCCTCTGACAGGCCTTGTGGTACGCAGCCTGGGCCTGCTCCAGCTGTGGGGACCACAGGGACACGGGCTGGTCAGTGGATGCAGAGACACACACAGATGCACGCAGAGACACACACACACACACACACACACACCCGCAGAGACACACACGGAGACACACACGCACACACACACACACACAGAGACGCAGAGACATGCAAACACAAACACGCAAACACACACAGACACAAAGACACACACAGAGACACACACAGAGACACACGCACAGAGAGTTTATGTATTTATACTATTACATTTTAAACAATGTGCAGTGGTCTCTTAATTGTTTTCTGCAGCTGAATATACTGTTTATACATGAATATTTAAATACATACATGTATGACACAGTAGTAGTAGGACATTTTGGCTCTGACCTTGGCTAGCTTCTTGGCCCAGGGCTTCTGGGCACGTGCAAAATTTGTCCGGCTGTTATGGGTCTCCTTGAAGCCGCAGAGCAGCTTCCTGGGGAAGGTCTCCTTCTGCCAGGTCTTCATCCGGTCGCCGTCCTCGGAGACCAGCACCTGCGAGATGGAGGAGTGCAGCGCGGAGAGACGCTCGGCAGAGGAGAAGAAGCACTGCCAGGCTCTCATGAGGGAGCCGTAGAGCGGCCCTGGGTGGAGAGGAGGGGAAGCGGAGGGTGAGGGGTGAGGGACCCATCAGGACGTTACCAAAGAAACTATATAGAGGAGACAATTGTCCACTTAGAGAATTTTGAATGGAGTTCTATGGGAGAATTCTGAAAAGGCATATTTTGGTAGTTGGAGGCACATATCCCACCCCTCCCCCCAAAAGAGCCAATCGTCTGCTTTATAACGGCCAAGCGTTAACCTATTCAACCAATTGTGTGGTTGCACTGATGCAAGCTTTCTAAATCTTATTTTTGGGGAAAAGTCACCAAACGTTTAAAGCAGATTTTATCAGATTTGACTAGCGATGTCCTGTCTCTCTCCCCATTCATTTCAATACAGTCTTCCTAATATCTGCCTGGAGGCGTTTCAAAGATGGCTGCCGAGTGGCGAGACTTGCCTATAAGGACATTGACATTACTCTGTAATAACCCCTGACTCACACAGCAGCCATGTTTAAACCTGACCGATTATATTGAATACATTTGTTGATAAATGAAATCGCTGGAGTCAGCGATTTAAAGCTAATATACTTTTTGGGCAAATTCGGATGAATGTCTTCTCACGGGCCCGCTAGCCCATTCTGTTAGCACATTCCGTGCACGCTGAAAAAAATCAAACCAGTGTTTCTACCAAGTGCTGAGAAATGAATACAATGTGGAAGTGCCAAACCCTGCAGTTCATCGAATGGCCGCGTGAGGCTGGCTGCAAAAGGGAGTCAATCCCCATATAGATTACAATGTTAAAATGTCTGACTGATTAAGGGCTATAAAAAAACAAATTGACTTGAACAAATTTGGTTTAAAAAAAATATTCTTAATCCCTTCTTTTTTTATTTAACCCTTGTTCCTCCCTGTAGTGGTGACTGCACACTCACTGGAGTCCACTATAGACGTCCATTTGCTGCTCCATTGGCTGAGCTGCTGGGCGTACTGCTTCTCCACCTTGGCCCTCTCCTGGAAGCAGGCCATGATGTCGTTGCAGGCCTGGTAGGCCTGGTCGGTGCGACGCACAGTGCGCATGTAGTTCCCTGGCTGGGCATTAAAGGCACAGTCAGCTATTGTAAGCTAATTGTAAGCTAATGCACTTTTTGTCAAATTCACCAAATATCGCCTCGCATTTCGCTATCTTACTGTTCTGTGTGTGTTGAAACAATAATCTGATACTGCTACACAGTCCTGGCTCCATAAATAGGAACATTAACAAAGTGGCGAACACCGTTAACAACAACAAAGCACTACGCTTTGCTTCACAATGTGTTTCAATGAGTCGCGGAGGGATATTGTTTTGATTTGAGCTCAATGTAAGCATGACTGACTGACCCCACCTTTAAGAGCAGAGACAACACTGCATGTTTAGGCTGGAAGGGACAGCTACTCAAACACATGTTGTATCGTATGCATTTCTGAAGTGCAGACAGACAGACAGACAGACAGACAGATAAATAGACCGACGTGATATGGCTAAATATGGTTGAAGTGTAACCAAACAATACAATCAAACATTAAAAATAGCACCGCCTGCATGTTAAACACACGCTGTTGCAGTCACCCTTAGTGCTAGGCCACTTGACGTCACACATGCATAACAACAACAGCTACAGTTATATATATTGACAACAGTGTCAATACATTAAATGCTACAGGTATCGTTCTCACCATCCAGAAGCTCTGTTTCTTGGCATCCTCGGGGGCTTCTTTAGGGGGAGACGCCATTATTGACGACTTGTCTTGGGGGCAGAGAGGGGAAAAACAAGTCATTGCCGCTTCTTATGGATTGTCCCGGTAGATTTATATGTGATTCACAACAAGCAAATCAACCCTCTCTCTATTGGCAGGCAGCTGGCAGGTTTGTCCGGGTGACATGCAGATATAGCAAGCTAACTTAATGACAAAGAGAGCCATTCCCACATGTAGCTGTATATAATAATATCAATGAACTGGCGGCATGTGTGAGTGTGTGTATGTGTGTTAGAAAGCACAGCGCCATGACAACTGGAACGGAGATGTGTGTTATTTATACCACATGTTGATATGATATACCCAGGCAGAAATCACCGCGTTAACTTGTCATTGGCGCTCGGGGGAAAGGATGATATCGAAACTCAGCGTGGAATTACAGTTACTGTTTTCCAAGCGAGACAATTACACTGTCTTCACTGCAAATCAACTCATGTCACTGCGCTAATGGCGAGAGACATTACAGAGTCCCCGCAAGAGAGGTGAGCACTGTTTCCTACATGCCAAACAAACCTCACCCAACGCCTTGGCTTCACGCCGGCTAGTGGCTGGGCTAGTGGCTGGTGGCTAGTGGCTAGGCTAGTGGCTAGGCTAGTGGCTGGTGGCTAGTGGCTAGGCTAGTGGCTAGGCTAGTAGCTAGCTAGTGGCTAGGCTAATGGCTGGGCTAGTGGCTGGGATAGTGGCTGGGCTAGTGGCTAGGCTAGTGGCTAGGCTAGTGGCTGGGATAGTGGCTGGGATAGTGGCTAGGCTAGTAGCTGGTGGCTAGTGGCTAGGCTAGTAGCTAGCTAGTGGCTGGTGGCTGGGATTGTGGCTGGGATAATGGCTGGGCTAGTAGCTAGCTAGTAGCTAGCGAGTGGCTGGGATAGTGGCTGGGCTAGTGGCTAGCTAGTAGCTAGCTAGTGGCTGGTGGCTGGGATTGTGGCTGGGATAATGGCTGGGCTAGTAGCTAGCTAGTAGCTAG
>JAODUK010037497.1:0-21385 GCA_027564635.1 Typhlichthys eigenmanni | reverse complement strand
TCTCTCTCTCTCTCTCTCTCTCTCTCTCTCTCTCTCTCACACACACACACACACACGCACACACACACACACACACACACACACAGAAGGAGGGAATACAAATCCATAGAATATGACAATGTGGCATACTTAGACATCCACAAGAGGCGGTCATTAAAAAGCTCTGGCAGATGTACAGTGACAGCTTCAAGTAGTTTGGCATTATACCACAATGCCCAATTTACACGCCTGCTGATATTTCCTTGAGAGGCAGAGATATTTCTCAGTGAAAACACAGCTTAGGGATGAAACTCAGCCTCCATTATCTGACCAATAAGGACAGCACTACCCGTACATTATTTATTTATTTTACATATTCTCGTCTGCCTCTCTGTATTAAGCTGCTTATATTTATTCTGCTAAAATGTATGTGAAAAAGAGAGAATTGTTGGCATTCTTACCTCTATATTTTATTCCATTGATTGCATTGATCCCGGGCTTATATAACTTTGCATTTCTGCTACCAAGTGCTCCTTTAAATAAAAGAAGAAAGAAAAGAAAAAGAAAAGCTCAGTTTTTAGTTGAGGTAAGGTAAGCACAGACTGCACCCTTTCACTATAGAAATGTTGAGACACTCTTCACTTAAGGGAATGATGAACTGGATATAAGGAATGAACCTCGCTCCTCAGTGATAAATACTGAAGGCAGCGAGCTGGCTCCTGGTTGATTTAAATTCTAAGTGAAAAAGTAAGAAACACTACAGGGAGTCTCGCTTCATTAGACCTCTGTGCTGAGGAAGTTCAGCATGATAAAGGCAAGCCTGCTTCAGCTGGCTGAAATATAAAGTCACCCACGTGAACCGCCGTGCGTGCTTTTCATCAGGCGAGAGGAAAGCTGCGTGGTGACATCGCAGATGACAATATGACACAAGTAATGAGGTTGTTGTAAAGACAATGTGTGTCCGTGTCCATTTGCTGATATTGTTGGTCTGCTTGCCACCTCCTTCTGAAATCAAGGAGCCATCCAACTTATATTATTTGCATGCTTTTTTGCCTTTTGTTAGCTTTTTGGTTCATACAGTATCTGTAAACCAACTACAAAAATTATGCAGTTATGCAATGCTCACCCTTTCCTCAACACCTCAAACAAGTGAAATAACCTTTAACAGCTAAGTTAAAGAAAGTGCTCCATTGTCTTAAATAAATAAATGTGCGAAACATTTTTGTTGTGAATATTATGTCCTGAAAAAGAACATATATGTACGCAGAACCAGTCCAGGGATACACCAGTTAATTAGTCTCTCTTTCAGATGGAAGAGATTTTAATTGGCTGGATTAATTAGTCTGGATCTGTCGTTTCTTGACCTCACTGCACAGGAAGGCATGGTTTGCTACTGTATAGCCTATGTTACTTAAGACGGACAGACCATCTTATAAACCAGCTGAGCAGACAAAATGCCAGCTGAAAAGGACAACTACGCCAATAACTGCTCCACAACAGACAAAGCAAAAGTTCTCAAATGGCGTCGGCCTCTTCTTGTCAACAGCAGTCTGTAGAGAGACAGATAGGACAACAGCCATCTTGTGTGACTAAAGTGTTTCCCCTGTCGAAAGTGGTGCCATTAAAGGGGAGTGAAACTGTGATTAAACAGCAGTATAGTAATTGATATTTCACAGAGTACTTCAAGGCCCTGCCAATGGAGAGACATGGGCAGGGGGGAAAAGACGGGGGAGAAAAAACAAAATTACTCAACGTCTGAAATGACCATAAACATATAAATCAGACGGAATTGAGGCTGCTGCTGGGGAAAATGAATCAGGCAGAAGAAAAGGGAGGGAAGGAGGAACAGAGGAGGGGATTTATTTGGGAGTAGGGGGAGGCTACATTGCATTCTGCATTGGGGGTAGTTCAGACCCAATTAAATCACTCAGTGTCATTAGTGAGCATAAAAGAGACATCACTCAGTCTTGCCAGCTAAATATATGTATTAGGGCTGGGCAATAAATCAAATTAAACCAATTAATTTGAGTTTATGTTTTGTATCGATTTGAAAAATGCCTTAATAGCAAAATCGAGAATAATGCTTTCACTCAAAAGTAATATCTGGAGTCGCGCCGACGGGCGGCGCTAACTCTCCTGTTCTTATCACCTGTGAAAGCTCGTCCGGTCGACACCCACCAGTTTTCCCAGCTCACCTCAACCAAAACCGACTTAAGTTTGCCTATCGATATATTATTTTGGTTGTCAGAATGTGTAGAAGACGTGGCAGCATTTTGGGTACAATAGGCCAGCTCTTTGGCTTATTTTGAGTAGTTCATTCTCCCATTAGACTACATGTTTAAAAATATGTCACCAAAATCCCGCTAGCATCGCGACTATTAGCCATAATGACAAGTGTACAAACATTTGTACGTGATAGCAATCAGCATCACCAAACAGCTTAGACCTAACAGCTCAAGTGTACGACGGTGGCCATTGTGAACCTAACACTTTAAACGTTTTAAGATTGAGTTTGTGAATGAATTTCACACGGTACATTATTTGTATTGTCTCCCTTTGCTACCTCAAAAATATTTCCCATGCTATGCAACTGGAAACTGGGGTCTTATGAAACTACTGTATGTTTAGTAATTGCTTTAGACCCGATTGCTTGGATGCTCATCTTTGCTGCACAAGTGGACAATAAACACTGCAAAAGCATTCTCATGCTTTGATGTAATTATTAATATAATGTATTATACAATTTTATAATTAAAGCATAATAAAGAAAAGGAATACCTCTATATCAATCAGTTCAATAAAAATCCCACTTTATTGGAGACCCTTGGGTCCATATCTATACTAGGGAAATGTGTAGTAGAAGTCCAATCAATAAAGTGACTAAGTGTCTAATTTATTTAAGGCATAAAATAACTTGTAATTCGGTTGCTTTCATGCTGCATACTGCTTAGAAGGTACACTCATTGTATTATTGCCCCATAATCAAGGAGGAGGGGAGGGACATTCACTAACAACTCAAGTCAAATGTTATACTACTGTAGGTGCATATTAGAGGCTATATTGCTGCTAATTGAATTAATGAAACTGGCAGTTAGTGTGTTATGTTTGGTGTGTAATCAGCAAATCATCATGACGATACAGTTTTCACAAAATTACACAAAACATAATAAATGTGTACCCCACCCCAGTGCTTTTACCAGTTAGCCAAAGTGTACATAGCTCATACTATGGGGAAATTGTCTCTTTTTATATTTCCTTTTCTTATGTCTTTTCTCTAAATCCTTTGAGCGGTCTCTAGTGCATTCATTAATTTCCTCCCACAGTATCTGAAGCCTTTGTTTCCCTGTTCTCTACTTGTTTCATTTCTCTCCCTAAACCCTTCATGTCCTCAGTCCTGCCATTATCGCCTAATTTCTGTTCCTCCCTCTATTTGGATTCACACCCTGGAGACCAAGCCATCCACTCTCATTGAGACCTGGCCATTTACAGCAGCACAGAGGCTGTAATTAGATAAGGTTGTTGGTGTTGTTTTTCTCCAACCCAACTGTACCACTTGCAGTTGTTTTTAGAAGAAAGCACCCTGTGGCTAAACTGCCTCATTAGCCGTCCTGTGAAGTAGCGCAGGAGAGCTCTACCTGCCCCAATACATCTCCATTTAGGACTCTACCTGCCAGCAGCCCTGCAGTCATCTCTCCTCGCTGCACGCAGGCACAGAAAGACACTTTGTTTTGCACACACAGGCACAGAAAGACACTGTTGTACACACGCAGGCGCCAAGCAATAATGTATATGAGTGCAACCTCATAGTTTCGCTAAATCGCACACATGCATAATCACTCAAGTAAGAACATACACACATACTGTAAAGTCATTCCCTATGTGAATATAAATATGCAAATGCACACACCCATAATGTGAACAATATACTGTTGTAGAAAGCACTACTCATTTCATTCTAAATGTTACTCTAGAACACTGTCACTGTAAAACATGATCTAAAGCTGTTTTTCCTTTAAAAGCAACCAAACTCAGCCTGACCATATGTGATTGGGCAGCGAGCAGAAGAACGGTGTCCTGTAGAATCCTAAACAGGTCAAATGTCACTGCACTGTACAACTAGTATAAGACAATAACAAATAATATTGAGCATCCTTTGTTAAAGGTAAAGTCAGCTATTGCAAACTAAATGCTAAGCCTATACACTTTGTCAAATTCAACAAATATCTCCTCAGGTTTCGCAAGTTCACCGTTCTCTGTACGTGTTGATAAAATGATCCGATACTTCTACAGAGCCCTCCGTAGTAACATAAACATGAGCCTGTTTAATTAAAGGTATGGTCTGTCATTCTTGCTAACTTAAAGCTCAAATCAAAACAGTATTACTCTGTGGTCCTCCGCAGATGTTCGGCACTTTGTTTATGTTCCTTAATGTTCCTATGCACCTAATTATGTTCCTATGTATTCTATAAATCCTATTTATGTTCCTATTTAGGGGCTGTGTAGATTTATTTACAGAGCAGTACTGTTTGGTGAGATACATTTTTCTACAGGTTGCAGCTTGGCGAATAACATTTTTTACTTCACAAGATTAGACAAAGATAAGCAGTAACATGTGGATATAGAATTAATACATTTCATATTTGAATAAATATGAAATATTTCCTATATTTCATATTTTAACTTGCATATTTCCAAATACTATTCATGATACACTATATAATGGTACCAATAAAATTACATAGACCATGATAGGATTTGGATAGATCACCCAATCCTAATACTGATTGTTAATGCTTTTATAATTAGTTAATCTTATATTTTCAAGTAACCTACAATGTGCCACTGGAAATGCATTGATAAATGTCACCAGTATAAATGAAAATCTATACTGTTTGAGCTTTCTTATTTAATAGCTGACACTAAAAGTATTTACACTGTAATATTTGTAGATGGACAGTCCATATTTCGAACAAGAGTGGGTGATTCTAATCTGTCTGAATCACTGGTCTATCGTTTAGCTAACGTGATTAATAGGAGGTTTTCACACAGTGATTCAGTTACCTAGTTAGTTCGGCCAGCGAGCTGTGTTCCATTTTCAACAATGAACTCTTTATTGGAATGTAAATGACAATACAGGTTGCCACCAAGGGGACTGGAAACCTTTCATTGACTCTTACAGTACGGTGCAGCGGGAGAACACCCTCCCCCCCAAGTTAACCCCTAGAGCACCAGGCAGAGAAGAACACAGTGGAAAAAACAAGCCATCGCTGCACCTTCACATTGTGACAAGAATGGTTCTCAGCATAGCCAGAGACGCATCATGCAGATTGTTTTAGAAGGCTATGGAAATGAGCTTCTCTGCTACTTAGCTCACTTGTGCTTTGATGTGTGAAATCTCATACAGATCTGCTAGTGTTTTATTACAGCTGGCACAAAGAAAGACAGAGAGGGAGACTGAATGCTAGTGTGCGCGCGTGTGTGTGTGTGTGTGTGTGCGTGTGCGTGCGTGCGTGTGTGAGAGAGAGTGTGCCTGGGTGAGACAGAAACAGGATGAATAGCTCTAATGAAGTCTTCACTGGGCTGCTGAGCTGAGTGTAACCTATCTGATGGGCATTATGCATTTATGCCTTCTTTTATTCATTCTCCAGAGGGATTCTTCTAACACAGGCTCACCGTGCATGCACTATAGCAGCAGGCCATTCGCTTTATGTTCCTTTTTGTTCCTTTCAGGAGCGACAGAGAACTAATGGTGCATCACTCTGTCTGTACTTCAACTTTGATTGTACACGCAGAGTTCAAGGTTACTAACGCTGTTGATGTTTTTAAACACCCGTAAAAGTAGGCTTAATACTGTCTTCCACAGCCCACTGACGTACTGATGTAATGATGGAAAGCAGGTGAAGAAGAGTATGTCAGAAGCTTAGAAGACAGCGTGGGAGAGCTACAGAAGACAATTAGAGAACAGTTCAACATGCACCTGTCCCAAAAACAGCAGCGCTTGTTCAGAAGGGTTCTGCGTTGCACGACTTTATCTAATGACGTTCCTTTGTTCACTGCCTTGGTTCGGCAAGGAATTTATCACAGTTATCACAGAACGTTCCCAACGTGCCCTTGGTAATAAAACCCCATCAGGGACGGGCATGGGAGAGGAGGGATAAACATGCAGAACAAAAAAACACAGTGAATGACAAAGAAAAAGAGACTTGTGAGAGAAGGAGAGGGAGGGAGAGAGAGAGAGAGAGAGAGCGAGAGAGAGAGAGAGAGAGATTCATACTGTATATGGAAATTATATGAAAACACACATGGTAAAATACAACCATTATTTTTAACAGTTAATTACGGTTAATTAGGCTAGCTCGGTGTTGTAGCATCCATTGGTGCAGCAGCACAGGGGCCCAGGACGTTTACAGGCCCGGTGGTCCCGACCAGGATCCGCTGCTACACTACGACAAACACCCTTCAAAATGTAAACACCACTTCATTGTAGCCAATTAATATGACATACAGTATGGTCCCATTCATGGGTTCACCAACACAATATTTTATTTAGCAAATACACAAGTCGTTTGTCATTCGTGTGTGGAATTCCCCTTGTGGTAAGTTGTATTTTGAAATACAAACATTGAGGTATGGGGCATAAATACTGAGCTACGTTGTGGACATCTATATCCACAACATCTATATGGAAATAACTAGACTAGAAATAACTGTAAAACTTTCATATGGGTCAGAAATAAGTACATCCTTGTAAAAGTGCATTTAGCACTTGCAGTGTATGTACTTTATGATGCATTTATAGGAAGAGAAGATTTCTTTCTTCCTTCCTGAGTTTACCCAAGTGACAGAGCCAGGATCAATCCCTTTTGCCCATATAAGCTCTTTTAAATCTGCTACGCCTGCTATTTGGGCAGCTGCATTCCGAGCGTGAAAGTGGCTTATTCTGTCTAGCAGGTTATGCAAACCATATAGCACAAAATGACTCCTCAACGCAGGGGGGTGAGTTCATCACCTTTACTGTTGTGTGTCTTTAAGATCGCAACGCATTAAAACCAAAACGTTGGTTCAGATACATTCCTTCCCCCCCCAACCCTGAAGTGTAATGGCGGGAAACGAATGGTGAGTCACGAGCGCTTGTGAAACCTGGCAGACATTTTAGTGCGCCACCAACGCATGGAGGACATGGTCAACGCATGGAGGACATGATGTTTCCCTCCCGCTGGTCTTCATCTCACCGATATCGCCCCGCAGTCGGACGCAGTCGTGCAAACTTGTGTCCCGTTCACCCTTTGTAGTCTATAATACAACACACATGCATTACAACGCCATAGCACTGCATAACAGAGAACACACTAGAACACACCAGCTAATGCCGCATCAAGTTACCAGCAAACCACACGCTCCGTATTGTCACAGACTTGTGACATTGGAGAGGGTTTTCACGGGTGTCAGTAATTGTGTCCATGTGTTGATCTGCTGCACATGCCCCTGTGTGTATCAGTATCATTAGCAGTATTTATCATTAGCTAGTGTATGTGGCGATGCTAGTGTCAAAGTGTGCACGTTTTGTGTGATTTCTTTCAAAGCTCACAGGCAGCGAGAGCGGCGAGGGCCCAGGGAAGCTGCATGGAGCTCTGTGCGACGGGGATAAAAGCAAACTGGGATATGAAAGGGGGGAGAGGGGAGAGGAGATGCTGGGCTGATTCCGCGGGGGTGGCGTGTGCTCAGGAGAGATATCGGCGGAGCGCCACACAAACATGCTGGAAAAGGGGAGACGGCGCTCTATCACTTTGTCAGCTCAGCGACGGCAGAAATACACAGATTTAACAGAACAGAGCTCAGATCTAAACAGATGTCACGTAGCCCGTATCAGCGTATCAGAGGAAGCAGCGCTTAGGCACATCTTCAGCATGTAAAGTTGCATATTTATAGAAGCATTTACGCAGCTCGTGTATTGCAATAACAAATAACACTTTACTGGGGAGCTAAGAAACATTTTAGACTAAATAAATACTTGATATTACATGTTTTAAAACATGCATCCTCTCACTTGTAGTGTAGGGAAAGGGTAGCGGTAAGAGGAGGTTGCCATGTTTATTCACAGGGTTCGTATTGGCATAGGCGTACACTGTATGCAACATGTGTTAATACTATATACAGTTGGGGGTGGGGGGGTGGGGGGGTAAACTGCTAATTGGACTCTTACACTGCAGGTCGTAAATAATACCAGTAACAGTCCATCTACATTCATCAAGATCCGCCTTCAGTCACTGTCGATTATGTCGTATTTACGTCTTCCAAGCACATGAACGGTCAACTGAACCTGATTGTTCTATGACACGAGTTGCCGAGTTATGTGATGGTACTACACACGTTGAGGAATACAAGCATGCGTGCTAGCATGTTGTAGGCCTACATTAGAATGTTTGGCAATGCTTCTTCAAGCTATTTCATAAAAAAAAAGCTTTAAGTGAACATGGTTTCTCAACTAACTTTCCGTTCCCTAACATTATTTATCTGTTCAGAAACATCAGCAAAAACATTCTGATAGGTTGTCAATGTACTACATTTTAAAGCTGCTTGCTAATTTGGCCTGCTTTATAGATCACCGGCCACGGACTTGAATGCATGACAAGTGGAGAACAGCAGTTGGTTTGTGTGTTTAGGAAATGCATATTTCTGAAGAGGAGAATGGGAGCCAACGGAGTAAATATGGGCTAATAGTAGAGTGGACAGACAGACAGGCAGCAGGACAAGAGTAAAATGTGCACACGTTCTCTTTGAGACTCTCTGCAGGGTTTCCAATGATTGTGGATGCAGCCTCAGTCTGTCTGACCAGTCAGTCTACAACTGAAGGTCTCTGTGGCAGATCTGCGGCTAAAAGGTCACTGTACCCAGCAGCTGCCTGCCCACACTGCCCTCCCGTTTTAAGGATAAAAAAGGTTCATTTATAGGATGTGGTGTACAAAAGTTATAGTAATGATTTACTACCTCAAAAACATAGACCAGTCCATGTTGGATAGCGTTGAATCAGGAAAGCAAGCTTTAATAAGACAGTGGTGTACAGCAAGGGAAAAACGTATAGTTTCACAAGTGATATGCTCCACCACACATTTCTGATGAACAAAGAAAACTTTCTAGTCTTATAGACAGGAGAAACGGGAACAGTACATTTTAATTTGGTTGTGTCCAATGAGAGTGGAGCCTTTAGCTGCCTAACTGCAGACACAGCTGTATATAGGGAATACAATGAAATAGCAATGTGCTGCCAGCCAGTCTGTCTACCTGGGACAACTGCTGGGTGTGGTGGGGGAGGCAAATACATGTAAATTAAGCCTTTGTTTGAGACCAAGTGGTACATTTAGGCATGAGATGCATAGGGCACAGGACAAGCAAACCATGGGTACTAATTCTGATTAGTGTGTCTGAGGGCAATGAACTATGATTCATTGAATAATCAAGTCACAGCTCCTTCAAAAGTGCTCGTCTCTCGTCAATCAGGGATGAGAGTGAAAGTTGCGTGACACGACGCTGCTTTAAAAGTGCGCCAGCTCGCTGCCAGGTTTAGCATCTTTAGCACCTCTACCCGCTAACATTACATGAACACCAACATTATGTGAGGTTGAGGAGAATGCCAACAGGTCAGAAGTGAGCTGAGGTAGAGCTCAATAACGGCAGACTAACAGGGAGAGGTATGGATATGGCTCTGCTCTTCTCTGAGACACACAAACATTCATACTGTAAGGAGCAACACTATTGAAAAAAGAATAGAATGGGCAGACCTAGTAGCTAGCCTCTTTTGATCATGTTAATAAATGTGACCACAATAGTGACTGTATTTGTCTGTGTGCACATCAACTGTCAGACACATCGGACACGTAAACGTATTGATAGCATCGGCCATTTGTTGAATGTCCGAATCACCAGTGCATTTCTTCTCCATGTTTGTGTAAGAATCTTTCCAGTATGTTCACTAAAAGAGCAACTTGGTGTGTTCAGCATTCCCGAGTAACCTACAAAGAAATTCAGCCAAAACAGGGAAAGTATTTATGTCAGCCCAGTCAACAACACTAGGCTAAATGAAACAAATGGTTACATATAGAAAATCCTTTTACACAATAAAACATCTGACTGTTCTCTGCTACAGTATATCCACTCAGAATGGTTTTTATCCTTTCAGTCATCAGATGTATTTGATGATTTTTACTGGAACAGCAGCTGTCAACCAGGTGCCACTGGGTAAAGAAAATGCACTATTAAATTAAAAGAAAAGAGCATTCTATTTGGGTTCATACATTCAACCCAAGAGGGAAACCAAGATAAATTAGTTGGTATAGTGTGGACAACAAACACTATTGAAATGCTATGCTGTTATCACAACCAGCAGTGTAAAACCCGTAGATATTGGATCCACTGTTGTAGCTGAAAGATCCAGCAGTTGACAATAATGTGCATTAAGTAATTAAGTTACAGACAGTACGCTGCGTGTGTGTGTGCGTGTGCGTGTGCGTGTGCGTGCACATACATGCCAGTGCTTGCTGTCACTAATTGAGTTTGTCTTTCTTGGATTCATATACTAATATAATATACTGTATACTAGAATGCCACAGTTCGACTTCTACTCAGTGTGGTTCATTAAAACTAGACATGGATAGACTATCAAAATACCCTTGTCAGCAACAGGGGTGAATGAAATACTTGTAAGGGTGTAAAAAATGTATACAGGAAATTAAAGCAATATCTGCAATTCTTCCCTCTGTTACATATTGTACACGCACATCTAAATTCTGCTGTTCCTATCGGACAAGCAAAGTCATGTCAATTTCTGAGCCCATCAATGAGAGTTGGAGGGCTGAGTTATCAACAGGCAGAGTGGAGCTCAAGGTATAAGTGAACACCACGTGTAGCGCTACTGTACGTGTAGTATGAAATATCAAAATTCATGCTGTATAATGAAACTAGAAACATACAGTGATTACTTTTAGGGATGTGCAGAGAGCCCACTATTTGTATTTGTTTTGTCAGCACATTTATTTGTATTCATTTTTCATTTAAAAATGGAAACGTACGGATGTATCGCACAAGCATTAGTTGCCGATGCACTTGGGGTTCGAGTCGCGGGTGGGACAAACTCCATTTACACATATGTGCAAATATTTAACTTTATGTCCACAGTAATAAGTAATGTGTTTTTGTATGTGTATTTGAAGGTGAAATAGTGCCACAGCTACTTCGCTAGATAGCTCTCTATTTCTCCAGTGTGATATCTGCAAATGCGTGACACAGGCCTATATGTAGTAGGGCTTTAATCAGGTCTGAAAAGTAGAACCAGACAGGGACTGAGGCGCTGAGCTCGACACAATTCTGTCCGAGCCTGACCCAAACCAACATGTGTAGCTTGTTGAAGCCCGAACCGATTACAGCCCGACATTTATTTTACAACTTTCCCAGGCAAGGCTGCTTCCTGGATAGTGATATATATATGTATATATATATATATATATATATATATGTATATATATAAATAAATAAATAAAACTAAAATGTACCTCCATACCTCCTCAGCAACATCCATTTTCAAGTTTCTCTCTAAAAAGTCACGGATCAGTGAGGGGGAAAGGGGGCAACAAGCTTCAACCAGTAGAAACAGATCTGACTGAGATAGAACTCAAGTTTATTCTAAACTATTAAACACACTGCAAATTAAATATTTGTATTAATTAGTAAATACATCCCAAACTCGGCCCAAACCCGACGTGCCTTTTGGAATATGTGAGAAATAAAGACCGACCCCACCCGAACCCTTCGGGGTCCAGGCCGACATCTCAAGCTCTAAGATGTAGCAAGCTACGCTTTACCTGTTTTAGGGTTTTGCTCTTGTCTGTACTTCTACTCTAATATGATATTCCTGTCACGACAACATAGCAGGCTGAGCACAAGTATCAGTCACATTATAAAGGTTTTTTCTTCCCGAACACAAATAATTAAAAATATATATTTGTTTGAATTAAATATTCGTAAAAACACACAATTTGTGCTTATCCAAATACCATATTCGGTTTTGTCTCCACCCCTAATTCTTTAAGTAAAACTTAAACATTAAACATAACCCAGACCACAGGTAAAACCACAGGTTAAAACTCTGTGAAGACAGCGGAAGCCTTTGCAGAAGCATGCAGCATACAACTTAGGTGTAATAGGCCGTCGGGACTCAGGAGCTTGTGTGAGTCTGTCAGCTCTGCAGACACGTTGAAGGTTAAAGCGGTGATTAGATTGGGGGGAGGCTTCCTTGGCCTTTGTTCCTCTGCTGTACTATTGATCGACACATCCTTTGAGTCACAACTGTTTAAACGAGCGCCTTTTACCCTATTAGAGGTTCAGAAAACACAGTGGGGTCTGAAGAGAATACACATGCACGTTACAGCATGCTGCCAAATACAGACACACACAACGCCATGAATACTAGACAATCAACCTCCCATGAGTCTCCTTATGTTCCTTGTGAAATCTGTGTCTAAATGAAGATGAAATAACTGAAATAGCATAATTTCCAGGAGCAGACACCACGGTAATTATGTGTTTTCTCTTCTGTTCTTCATTACTGGATAGGGAGCTTAATGGCTGCCAATGAGAATCAGGGCAAATATGACTTTTTAGCTCACCACCTGACAGTGTAGGAAAATATTGGAGACAGACTTGCAGAAGGAGAGAGTACAGAGGTCTATGGCTTTTACAAGTTATGCTAAAATACTCTAGATGCATTCAGTCAATCTGTTGATACGTAAGTGCCATTTCTAAAATTAAATTCAACAAATCCCAAACAACTAGATTGTTTCATATTGTTACTGGTGGAGCAAGAGTGTCACATTTTAATAATCAGCTTTAATGCCATTAATATACAGTACAGTATAGGTGTGTCAAGCACACCTGGGAGAAAGCTCTGTGGCTGTATGTGGATGGTGGTTCATTATGATGCATTTAATTATGCTGGAATAACATTAACATTAGCAATAACAAAAAAAAAACACAAAATCAATTCAGGTAAAGCAACGATTTGGACACGCACTCATTCATGACAGTAGGTAGTATTTTTATATTATTTATATATTCATATTTTCTAGCCATTGGTGAGTGCACTGATTATACAAAAAATGCACCTTGGCAATGATGTTGCAAACAACCAGTGCACATACAGTAAGTTTGAGATGAGATTTGTGACATACGTTTGTGCAATATTATACTTACCATACTGAAATGTAAACAGCACATCACATTTGAGGCAAATGCATTTTAAAAATAATTCCTGCCACATCTGTAGGATAAACGATAGGAGCCGATAAATGCTGGCTACCATAGGTTACCACTACATATGCTTTATAACATAGTGACTTGACAAACGCATATGGCAGAGGATGTAAATTACAGCTGATGAGAGATTGTTATCCTGTAAGATAATACTAATTAGATTTTTTCCGCAAGCCATTACTAAAATTAATGTGTCCTTATTTAAATGTCTGTGCTATTCACATTATGTGAGCTGAGATTATTGCTGATATTATTAAATATAACTAATTAGATATTATACAGTATCTCAACTGGTGAAATCATTTAATTTCAGTAGAATCTCAGAATCTCAGTAGAATCAATATACCTACAACACTAACATCATCGTCACGCACACGCATGCAGACACACACACACACACACGCACATTATCATAAAGGTACTGTATAGTCAGTCAATCTGGTGAAAACTTGTTATTTTTAAGTCTTCATTTTGGTAGTAATTTTAGATTTAGTCTTAGCCTTTAGATGAAAATGCTGAATAGTTGTAGTCACAATTTAGTAATTGTCATCCTAACTAGTTTTAGTAAACAATAATAGAACATTTTAGTCAACAAAAATATATTACATTTTGTCAACTTTTAGTAAAAATGTTCTCTCTCTTTAAACTAATGCAGTTAGTCTAATAGGATAGTTAGAACAATAGTTGAATAGAATAGTTGACAGTCAAATCATCCTAACCCTTTATTCAGTAATTTTGTCCCTTCAAATCATACTCCTTCATTTTAGCCAACATTGTCACCTGTCTAATTATCCTTATTAATTTCAGTCTGGTAGGCAACGAAGGTAAGGCATCCTAATTAGCACTATAGGCTATATGTTTACTTGTTCACAACATATGGATCCTGTGTTCTGTCAATCTGTCCTGCCTTGTCAGATTGTCATATAGCACAAAATTATGGTTAAATTTGTCACTGCTGTCATGTGAATGTGTTTGTGACAAGACAGTCTCGCCAGCTAGCTTTTACATTGTGCTGCACACTTATGTGTGCAGTTATGGTAAATCATATGCAGGCATAGTTTTTAAATATAGGTACCACTAACGTTATAGTCTCATCTCATCAACAAAAATACATCTCACATTTCCTCATAGATGTTATTATCAGTGATCTATTTTCATCTCGTTAACGTCTCGTTTACGTAATGGAATAAAGAACTAAATATGTTTGTCAAACAAAAAAAAATGCTACTTTCAATGTCATAGGGTGCTCCCTCAAACACCCCACAGATTGGAAACGCCAAGGTCAGGATAGTGCTTTGTGCTGCGGCCTGCACCACGTTGTTGATGTTCCCGTTTACAAAGCCACGGCTGTGTAGAAACACCAGTCTATTTTCAACATGCACACAGAACGTCAGTTTACATAGATATTCACTGAATTTGACAAAATGTGCATTAGCTTACACTTATGAGTAAAGCACAATAAAGTATGACATTTATTAGAACATAACTAGATTCTTATAAAGCTAAATCATACTTAAAATCAGAACTGGTGTATTCAATGTCACAACTATGTATGTCTTCAATTTGTAATAAAAATAATGTAAAAATTAAGTGGCCCATTCTTCACTGGTGGCAACACTATATATCATGTGAAGATAAAGAAACTTGTTATTCTCATCAGCCACTTAAAGGCATTATTTGATGAATTAAGATCTTATGTTGATCTTATATGATCTGTAAGTCATTGTATTGATGACCTTTTCAGAGAAAAGATACATTACCCTGGAATCATCTCAGCATGGATAACCGATAAGAATGAGTATTCCCTAGAGATAATATGAAATGTCCACTGTGTTGTATAATACATAGCATGTTACGTTTTGAACGTTTTTTTCCCTATAGCTGACAAAAAAAGTATTTATTGTATTACCATTAACATTGTTTTAACTGATATTTCAAAAGTGATTTTAATTCAATTATGTGTTGAAATGATCTATTTGAATGTCGACTTCTTCCTTCTACATATACATGCATACACACACCAGTCCAGTCTCATGTGGTGAGCCGGTACACAAAACTACAGTTGTGAAAGCACTGGAGTGAAAGCATGTATCCTCTCCAATCAAGAACTGCACCGCTGACTTGATTTATAATATAATCTTCACCCGGCGATGTTGGAACCGATAAAGGAAATCATCTGATAAAGCGGTTGACTTTAAGGGAAGCCTGTACACTCAGCTCTCTGCTGCACATGGTTTGCGTTTGCCAGCTGCGCTGTAGGCACCTTGGAATAACCTTGACATTGGAAATATGTTTTCACAAAACAAACAATTTCAGTAAAGCTCCAGAAGGTGTGACGCTAACACAAAAGGCCCATCTTCCACATCCATGCACACACAGACAGCTATGAAGGACCTCCACCAGCGCTGCTGTGTTTTTACAGCTAGCTGCTTGTGGGGCTGCTGTGTCACCAGGCGTCAGTCCCACTGCTGCGAACTCCAAGGTGTGTGCCAGGTATTGTTTTAGTTCACAGTTGTGCTGCAGTGCACTGTCAATCACAGCGACAGCACTGCCACCTGCGCTACATTGTTAAGAAAAGCCAGTTATTATTCAGGACAGTTTGTATAGTGAGTGGGCAGCTCACACACAACTGTAGTCCAGTGTATGAGCATAAGCCGGAGGGGGTGGGGGTGAGAGAGAGAGAGAGTGCATTACCCAGCTGGTGTACAATGAGACACACAGTCTAGATAGCCTACATTTCTAGAGTGGAACTCAAGTGTGTGTTTACCAAGCAGTGATCTACTGTTAGAAAAGGAAACTAAAGTTGAATTATTCTGAAAGAATGTACACGCTGCGCAGCATTGTAAAATAAAGCCCACAAGGCCTCTTTCCACTGATGCTACCGTCTTAAACATCCACAAAGTCACACCAGATTTACACCATAAGGTGTAAATCCACCATTCAGTATGCTAAATAACACTATATGAACAGCTTGGGATACATCAGAATCGCGTCATTCCAAGCACGACGACATCCACTGTCTTTCTTTATGCTCTAGTAGTAGCTGTCATAGGCCACCTCCAGCCAGTGTTGAGCATGGATGCCACAGTAGCAGGTCAGCCTGCGTCACAGCTGTATCTGTCCTGCGATCTGTAGATGTGTCTGTGATATGTGGCGGCTAAGCACGCGCTGACAGCCAAAGAGACAAGTTGGAACAGAAAACACTGCAGCAGAGTTTTGACTGACAGCTGTTTAGTACTAATATAGAAAGTGCCAATGTGTGTTAAGGAGGATTTAGCCACAAACCACGATATTATATGTTATGATATGCTTTAAGAAACATGGCTTTTGATTTGTTTGATTAATATGGCTTCTCATATAACTAGTGTTATTATTACAATTATTTAACTCATGAATCTGTGGCAACGGCAAATGTGTAGTAATACAATTACTGAAATCCTAGCTATTTACAATTTCTATTTCTAAATTAAAGGTTTACATGCTTTAAATATTACATTGTTACAAATGCATGTGTTAATTAATAACAGGAGATGTTTATGACTTGATTACTAACTGTGTACAGTATAATGCAACTATATTTTGCTTTAATTGATTTGCTAAGAGGAAATGCATTTATCTAGTACCACTCTGCTTCTCTATAATAAACCTACATGAATAAGTCAATCAGCTCAGTTGCACTGTTTTGACAAGCACTTGATGCGTATTTAAATAGAGCCAGACAGTGCGTTTTTCTAATTAAGATATTACCAGTACAACATACCAAACCAGAAATCAGAGGTGAACGTTCCTGGCGAACGCATTTGCTTTGAACATGACAATGTATTGATTTGTGTAATCATTCCAAAATTATTAGATTATTAGATGTCATTTTTTGTCCAGCATCAATGATGCCGAGTGTTCGCCGAGAACTACCTCCTGTCAGGGGGTGAGCAGGCAGGGTGGACCGAAAAGCACGACACGCGGGTTCTCCAAACACAAGGGTTTTATTCAAGACTTCACAACAGGCGCACACACGAAACAGAGGGCTGACATTAAATGAAGATTCGACAAAGACAACAGAACACACTAGGGCTTAAATACAGGGACACAAGACAGGCCATTGGACACAGACAACAAGCGGCAGGTGAAATCAATAACAAGTAAAACGGGCAAGACCAGGAACACATGGGAAACATGGACCGGAACACAGGGGAAAGATGGAGTGGAACACAGGGAAGGGAACACAAGGAAGGGAATGCAGGGGAGGCGACTGCAGGATGTGACACCTCCTCAGAAAGTTTTCTTGTGTTTGCAAAGTTTCACAGAAAACACAAAGTAAAACGAAAACTGTTTGAATATGTTTGCCAATTCTAAATGCATCTCAGTTCAAATCAGTACCAAAATACTTTTTTATACTTCATCAACATTAAATGTTAGTGAATACTCTATAAAAGTGTACAAACATATAACAATAAGAATGTTCAAACTGGTATATTTCAAAGGCAAAAGATGTTGAACTATATTGGAGGAGTATATTTGCAAACCAATAAAAGCACCATACTGTACTGTAGTTCCTGTTAACCATGCTTGTTTAAAACAGCACTCACATCTCAATAGTGTGGAAGAACAAATTGACTTTATTAGAAAACACATTGTAATGGCATTATGGTCAAAACAGGAAGGCTGCAATATTATGGCTGATCTCCAGCTGGCCTTTTCAAGAAAACAAATATAGAGCATCTATCCCCAGCTACTCCATTTCATAAGGTCACCCTTGGCTTTTATTGGTCTCCCACTATTCAAAATTCAAATCACAGAGGTCCACCACTGAATTTGGTTGAAACTTGTAATTGTAATTAACTTTCACAAATAATGCATTTTGAAATAAGGATATTCTTTGTAAAATGGCTCAAACTCAATTCAGTTATTTAATGATATTAATATACTCACTCAAGTGTAGCCATTTGGTCTTATTATGGGATACATTATGAGCCATCTTGCAGCTAAAGTATATAAGTAAAATGTAGCTCCCAAAGTGTAGGAACGCTCCTGCACCTTAGGAGCTTTCCTACTCAAAGACAAATGAACCATGTTTAAAACCTTTATGTTTCTGAAGCAGTGGCTCTCTAAATGAGCCAAACTAGAATATTTTATCACAGAATACACACTAAAGGGAAGTTTGCTGGAGCTGCTGCCCCCGCGACCCGACTCCGGATAAGCGGGAGAAGATGGATGGATGAATGGAGAATATATCACTGTCTTTATTATAGTGCGTATTCTGTGTAATAAAATGAATGTACAGTATGGGCCTATGTACCTACACTTGCATAGTAATTTAATTTGTATTTTCCCACACATTCGTATTTCTTTCGACAGTTACCATCATCTGGGTCTCCATGAGTGGGTGGTCATTTAGGTGCCATTTGGAATGAGCCCGATTCTATTCCCAAACGGATTCCCATGTTCGTTATCTGGCCCTTTTCTTCCAGCCAGATCAGACCAGTCCAGTGCCAGAGGCTGCAGGTTTCCCACAAGCTGTCACATTTTCACCAGTGTGACCGAGGGAACTTTGTACGTGTTTGTGTTTTGAGATGGGCTGGAGTGGATGTTTCTGTGTCGTACCATACTGCATGCAAACTTGCATTTAAAACATAAAATAAAACACATTTTGTCACTGGGAAAGCATATGCACAGCATATTACATAATTATCCAAAAATGTTCATAACTATGAGATACAAATATATTTCATTAAGAAAATAATGTCAGATCATTTGAATAAAATTCCAGCACCTCTATTTATGACAGCATCAACTTAAATTAACTTTCAAGCAAGGGCATTAGGGGTAATAAAGCATTAGTGGTAATAAAGATATGGAGTGTGTCTCTATTCTAAGGACAATCTTCAGATAAGGCAGAGACATTGGTATCTTATTTCATGGTCTGGCCAAAGCCATGTCTCTATACTGTTTAATGTTTTTTTTTTTATCTTATTAGTTGTCAACACCATTATAGATTGATCATAATGCCAGACATATACATTATTTAACCCACATAAACACATATATACAGGCATACATACATAACATATATTTTAGCAACATACTAACTCTCTTCCTCAATCTTTCAACCACAAACTAAGAAAGCAATACATCTGCATCCAAATTTCACCATTGTGACTTTCAAGTCATTTTGAATGTATGTATGTATTATAGATGTGGAGGACAGAAAATGAGCTGTGCTACCGTAGCAGAGGGAAGTGAAGGATGCGATTACGTCCCTGCATGTGCAAAGGTTGAACACATCCCTACTGAGGGTTGTGTTAAAATGATGGTGGAATAAAAACAGAGAATATCAGTTATAGATGAAAATACTATGCATGGCTGTTGGTACAGTATTGCTATGGCCTGCGCTAAAATATAAACACACCAGCCGTGTAGACAATGGGTGGGCATGGGTGGGCGACTGCCACCTAATTAGAACCACCGCCCACCCGACCAGTTTTATTTACTTAATAAATAGTATTCCACCTACTCTGATCTAGTTTATAATTAATCAATTCATTTTTACCAGTTAAAAATGTGGGAATATAATCATAAAATGCACTTTTTCATTTCATGTCACTGTTGGGCACGACACCTGTAGTGTGGGATGTTTTTTTTTTTCATTTTCAAGTCACCGTAGCTAAACTTAAGACACTCCCCATCATGGGACATGAATATAATACAAACAAAGTGGTTTAAATATGCTTACGTTACTCATTCAAGCAGATGCCAGTAGTAGCCTACGACACGTGACCGCAGCCTCACCCTCCTGGCTGCCGGTGAGCATTGATGACCATATGGATCAATTGATCTACATTGTTATTACGGACTGCACAGTGCGCACGTTGTCTGTCACTACTACTACTTATATTATGTGTCTTTGTATTTGTAATGTAAGATGTCCTTGAGTGTCTTGCGCATTATAAATAAAATGTATTGTTTTATTATTATTACTATCAATCGAAACTGCACAAATAATGTTCACAAACATTAAGGTAGACTATTGTTAAGGTAGGCTACCGGCATAATATTGTAGACCTACTAATCATTGGCCTGTGTAATTACAAAGCTGGCGGTGATCACAAAAATGGTAATATCATACTAGGTTTGTAGCCTACTTATAGCCTACTAGGCTACATAGTGGTAATAGGCCTATTAGACAAATTGTTATTGCCCACCTAGTTTCATGTACGCCCACCTACACGCACATTTCTGGCTACGCTACTGAAACACACGCTACTATTCCATGCTTGAATTGAACACAAAACACTTGGAAAAATGCTTTTCCTTATGATAACGCTAAAATTTTACTCATTGTAAATGGCTTTCGATTAAAGCATCTGCTATCTGCTAAACATCAAAATGTAAATGTACTGCAAATGTCATGTGTTGCTGAGTGTGAATCTAATGTTATCTAATACATCATCACCAATGCTTTATGGCTGAGTACATATTGGATGCTAACCACTTGAATCTCTTTTTTCCCCAGCTGTCTGTCTATAAATCCTTGCTTTTCTCCATCTACCCTTGAGATCATCCATCATTCCCCATCCAGCCATGTTCAAACGCTCACCCACCAAGCACTCTGTCAATATATAGACATCTTGCTGTACCATCTACCTGCCTGCATGCCTTCCTGTCTGTACTTCCTAAGCTGTGTGTGACCTGCTACTGGGTGCCAAGCTATGTGCTTTTGATAAGAGTCGACGACGGACTATGCACGTGTGTATTTCTATACTAAAACTACATGTTTTTATTTTGTTTTTCTTCTCATATCAAAACACAAATGATGACGAAAACTAGCACCAGCAAGAAAACTAGCGCTGGAATTCCTAATTATTTCCTAATTATTCCTAATTATTCAGAGGGGAGTGGAAAATGCGTAGCTGACAAGTGATCGCTATACATTAGGGGAAGCCACAAGTCGCAAGGGAGAGTGGAATTAATGGGTACAGGGGCGGGTACGACTTGGGAATATGAATCTGACTCATGGCGGAAGGGACTGTATCAGGGGGGGGGGGGGGGGGGGGGGGGGGGGGGGGGGGGGGGGGGGGGGGGGGGGGGGGGGGGGGGGGGGGGGGGG
>JAODUK010037486.1:0-21390 GCA_027564635.1 Typhlichthys eigenmanni | reverse complement strand
CTTTTCCCATAACCTTTGTGATTTTAAAATATTGAAATTAATATCGATATTGCAATTTTCATGATCAATATCGCAATCACATTTGATCAATATCGTGCACCCTTACTACTTCAGTTACTGTATGTCCTTGGCTCCTCCTCCTCCCTAAGTATTATGACATCTCATCCCGTTGCTTGAAACATGAGCGAGCTGCAGAGGGATACAGAGATGGTGTGAGAGAACAGCTGCACTACAACATTGTACCATGGTGTATATTTTCTGTTTAGTCCATGTTGTAGGGATTATGTTCAAAGGTGGAGAAATATTAGTTCATATTATTATATTTAAAAAGACAAACGTGTTTCTATTAAATGCCATAGGAAGCACCCTCAGCAGCACTGCCCCTAAATTAGACACGCATTACCAAGGCCGGGATAATGTTGTGGTGTTAATCTAGGCCTGAGCCCGGCCCTGGCCCGACAGCTTAACAAAATTCTCGGCCCAAGAACGGAATGAGCCTCTGTTTTCTTCCTCCCTTCTCCATCACACAGCCAGTAACCTACGTGTGCTTGTGGTAGACGATCCGTCCAGATGACACAGGGCCGTCATGTTTTATTAACAGTCATAGGTGAGATGCCTTTAGCAGGACAGAATCCATTTGATTACAATAAAGCCATGTAGACTAGTCTGTTTAGTGAGATGAACTGTTATGACAATACCTTACATTTGTAATCATAAATTACTGCATGAATATAAACTGGGTTAGGGTTAGAAAACTACAAAGGCTTCACCTGCGACGGCCTCGAGTCCCATCACGGCCACGCAGTGAGGTGCATGTCTGCCTTCTCCAATTCTAAAACGGGATTCAACTAAATGCCCCGATGTAAGCAAACTCCAACCACTTGATCAATGGTGTTGATCTCAGCGTCTTTAAAACGTCTTGTTTGTTTTACCAGCATCAATTTATCAGTTTCTTTTAATTAATTCATGTTAATATAAAAAGGAGGCGGAATCTAAAACGGGTGTCAAATCTGAAGTGAAAGGGGCCCGAAGGGCAGCAATAAATCAGGGCCGTCAGGCACAAATGCAAGGCTCTAGTCTGCACCACTTGTTTTCATTTTACAGCGTATTGGTGACTTCACCTTTTTGAAGGGGTTTGCAATTTACCATTTCTATGAAAATCCCATGTACACATGCACTTTAGAACAAGCTGCACTGCTCAGCATGGACCAAACACAATGTTTACCACTCAGTTACTGTTTTATACCCTCTGTAACGTGCAAAGCTAAAGAGGAAAAAAAAGAAGTGTTGTGCCGTGTCTTGAGGCCGAGTGCAGACCACAGCCTGCCGTCTAGGTGAGGACAGCATCTTTCCCTGAGCACCGCCCACTACTCCCCCCACCCCCCCAGACCATGTGCTTGCGCGCCTTGCACTAACGCAAACCTCCAACACGTGTTGTGCTTTAAAGGATGCTATCGCTGCTAACACACTACACATCGCTCGCGATGCTCGTGGTTTGTTCAGCAGCATTTTACTAATCTGGCACACCACATGAATTCTCAGACACAAGTTAATCTGGGGAGCCGTCCATTGAAACTGAACATTCAGAAAATAGTTTATTGGATGAACAACTGTCAGTTGTTTTCAAGTAGCTGTTGCTGTCTCCACACCTAAACCACACCCGTAGCTATCAGTATGACACTGATTGGTAAGTTCAGTTGTTGCAATGATTTAAAGCTCTCTACACTGATCCTCGTGGCGAAGTCAAACTGAAGCTAACTCTCGCAAGACATCATGACCTCACGAGGCTATAATTTTAACTGTTGTGATTTAAAATAAACCAATTAGCTGCTGCATGACTCACAAGGAGCATCAAGCAAAGGCTGTCTGTGTCCGGCCAATGGCTGCTCACCTCTCGCAAACACAAGCTTATTTGCTGCATTGCCATCCACTAAAGGCCCAGGCATACTACCAAATGCATGACCTCGCACAGCGTAGACACAGACCGGTGCTCGGGCTGTTCACAGCATACTTCACAAATATACAAGTATACAAAAACTTTGGAATTAGCGAAACAGTATTTAGAACTACGATTTTTACCTGCACACATTGTTTCCTATGAACAATATTGTTGTAACTAAGATTCGCTGGAAAGAAATCATAATGTTTACATGCCTAGAACACTCATTTGTGAGCTTATTAGGACATCTATTTCAGTCTGTAGTCCACGTAGATTTTGGACAAACATGGACTGTGTGCCTAACGATATTTCTGTCAAGCGCACAGTCCAGACACTGCAAGTATGCCTGGGCCTTAACACAACTAGTGCCAATTCCCTCTGAACTCCTCTTGTGTCCCAATAAACTGGTGGTTCTCAAACTTGGTTATTAGTTGCTTGCACAGCACTGAAGAATACACATTAAACTTGTATGAATTTCAGCAACACTAACAAACTTCTTGTTGACTATCCCAGCCACCTTCAAAGCATCTCAGACCCCTCTGGGTTTCCTGGTCTTTGGTTTTATAACCACTAATTAGATTAGTCTCCAGCTTATCCATCCACCCGTTGTAGTTCCTAAAGCCTGTTTTTGTTCTGCATGTTTTCCAGGATCTCTCTAACAAGGAGGCGAGTTGTGCTGTTATGTAAGTTTAGCTTCCCCTCCACACCTGCTGGACTGTCTTCTCAGTGGTGCCCAGCTTCTATCGCAGCCCAGCGACTCTGGAACATGCAACGCGCTTGACAAGTTTACAAGGGGTGGGTGGGTGAATGGGTGGGGGAGCTTTAGACACCACTGACATATAGTGCCTCGTACACAACAGCATTCCTCATTTAATAGACAAACCCTCACTTGAATGTGACCCTTGGCCCGCCGTTTAATTTGATATACTTTTCTAGGGCGGTAAATTAAAGCTGTTCTGGCAAGACCGCATGGTTGCTAGGTAGCTTTATAAAATTCAAAAGTATTTAACATTTTGCGAGGGCTGGGGTGATTCTTTATATACAAACTTGCTGTATAGATTGTGAACATTTATTTAAACCTTTCCAAAACTCCCCTTTCATCGTTTTCATTTTAAACTACTATTCAACATTCAAGTGAGCCATGACAAGTTTGCTAACTGCTTGCCAAATGTGAATTATGGATTTGACATTTATTTGCTTGTCACAGAAATTGCTATGATCTTTTTGCACTTTACTGAAACAATGTATTATCGCAAAATAAGTCAGTTCAACTGAAATGTTATTTAATTCAAACGTGTCTGTGGATTCTCCAAACATGGAGGTACTTGAGCTATGAAGTTTGCATAATAAAGTTTTCTAAACAAATATAGCCTCCTTGAGAGAACATTGGTTATATTTCAGCTTCACAAGAAAAATGTAGCCATAGAAATATTAAATTGCCAAAACTTTTCACATGATTGTTTAGTATAATCAGAAGGTAACTGCCAATAATTTCCATTAAACTACTTTACATGATCATCGCTGAATCAGTTTGTATTTCATTGCCCTAATATGGAGGTCATGGAAGTGCTGAACTACCTCACTTCTCGGGGAAAATGTTATCAGACATGACGCCTTTTCAAAGGTTTCATAGTCGGCAGTTCCTTAGAAGGTTCAAAAAAGTATTTTAAGACTGGTGTATTTAAGGCTTCTAAACCGAAGTAGACTTCTACATTGGTTAAAAATACGGTCCTCAAGCAAATCCATTGTCTTGAAGTCAAAATTCTTCTCCTGAAACTGGAGAAATGGGTCTCATCCTGAAACGCATCAATAATCCATGTCCTGGCAGCAGCTCTAGCCTGCCAAACAGTCATCGTGTGAGGGAGCGTGATCAATAACACGATGTTTGCGAAGGTGCATGTGTTTGGCTGGCCGGATCTCCTACACCAGTCTCGTTGCTGGTGGTCTTGCTGAGGAAGCTGGGGTTGAGGGCCTTGTTGCCACGGTTGGTTCCTTTCGTTGGCAACGGGACCTGCAGCCTCACCTTCTGGTCAGTGTGCCTCCAGGTCTGGAACATGTGGAGGTGGTATCGCATAGAGACCTGGTGGGGTGACAAGAAGGGACTCGAGTGTCAAGTTCAGAAGCCTGTGCTGTGTTTGCAGTGCAGTTTGGGTCTAATATTGAACCACAAGACATGCACGACACAAGATAATGTGTGAGCACTCGGAATAGGTCATGTGACCTAGGTAGGTAAGCTACCCACCAACTCACCAAAACAAATGCTTTGTGGGCATTAGCGAAAAGGAAAATAAGTGGCACAAGGAAAAACTGCCATAAAAATGTTGAAATAACATTTATTGAACCTTACGAAAATGAAAAGCACAAGATAGTGTAACGTGAATATACTGTCAGTTAATAAATAAAAAAAACAAAACATTGGTGGATAGGTTTAGGAAAGGGAAGATACTACAGTATATTAAGTCTGGTGTACTAGTGGTTGCCAGGAAAGTGCTGCTAACACCTTAATTATGTAAAACATGTATTGTGAAATGCTCGCCTGTAGATGATTACAACCAAAACATGTCTGCTTTTTTACTTGTATGACCATTAAGTCAAGTTAATTGTAATTATTCTGGTAGTTAAATAGAAACTATATGCTACTTCACTTTTTGTCCAAGCATCCCTTTCCTATGTAAAGTGTTTTGACTGGTTTCTTCTCGTTAATACATTTGTATCCTGAGAAGATGCTAAGGTAATGTGTCTGATGAATGGAGAACCTTCATAAATGGATGGATGGTGTGGCTTGAGGCTCACCATGGTCCAGAACAGGTAAATGGTGAAGAGAGCGAGGGTGAGCAGCAGGAGGCCCAGGGCCTCCATGCCGTTGGTTTGGTACAGGTCCAGTGCTCCCTGCACACACAGCCAGCCAGACAGACTGGCCAATGGGGTTATGAGCAGGAAACAGAGGGCGTCGCCGCAAAGAGTCCTCCTCTGGTGTTGCATGCTGGGAGAACACAGCCACTGGAAGAGGAACCACAGGGAGAACTATATTAGATTGGCTGGACGGACAGTGTTTATACACTGAACAAAATTATAAAGCAACGCTTTTGTTTTTGCCCCCATTCATCATGAGCTGAACTCAAAGATCTAATAGATACAGTAGGTGGAAGGATGGATGGGTACAGTACAGTAGATGAATGATAAATGAATACAGTAAATAGATTGATACTGTAGATACGATGGATGTATAGATAAACTTTATCGACCAGCATGAAATTACAATGCAGCCGTTGCTGTGGTTGAGGTTGAAAAATACCCTTTAAAATACACAATATCATATGGACAATCCTACAACAGTAACTAGAGTCCATAGCAGAAAGACATGTTTATAGTGGTACAGCCTTATATACTGTAGTTCTCTGGGTACAGCATAGATTACACTACATGTTTTGGTATTTTCTGACTTCCATGGGACCCTCACTGTGTTGCTTACTGAATGCACTTTGACATACTGTACTGTACGATAGCATTCCTTATCTCTATTAGCCATATGTCACAGTACAATACATCTTGTGCAGTAGACCTACTCTTTCTTATTGCGCTAGGATTTTGAAATGGGCTCTCTGGTGCACTTATAAATATTAGCTTTTATTTTGAAAGTCACTGTATCCATTCAAGTCAAGTCAAGTTAATTTTATTTATATAGCTCTTGATCACATCGCAGTCTCAAACGGCTTTACAGCCTACATTTCACATGGAAACAAACACCCCCTTAACCTGCGAGCAAGAAAAAACATCTAGTCTCAGCCTCTTCCGTCCATCAGCACCACGTCACATAGATAACTCTCTCTGCTGAACGTCTGACACATATACCCCTGTAAGCTCCACACAGGACTTTCGCGAAGTGACACTGTCAATTTCCATTGGCTGTCAGCATTGTCACTCACAAGTATGTGGGTGTAATTTCCGGTGCAACGCTAGTGCACTGCTTTATTTACTAATTTAAAATTAAACATGTATTTTAAGCAGTAACCATAACCTACTAATTGTACAGATTTCCAAGACCTGTACAACCTGAAACAACAGACAGAGTCCTGTTGTTTCGTTTTCCAACAAATTCCTCAATGTCATTTAAACGTACAAATTGTTCATTGAGTTACGTAGTTGGTCGTCCTGCATGCCAATCAAAATACCTTGCTTGTCAAGTAGGCGGGCACTGACGCAGTTAGCCAGTGCTGTGTCCCAGACTACACTGTGACTGTTAGCGGCACATGTCCTGAGATCAGATTGTGGGGGGCGGTCTATGCCCACTGTAACACAGGGAGGTCCCTAGGCCCTCACCCTAGCCTCAGAGGAGGCGCTGTGTGTAATCTGCTTCTCCTTATTAGGAGGGGGGGGGGGTATGGTGTTGTAGGCTTTTAAGAAAGCATTTTAGTATAGGGCTGGCCCCAAATACTCTATTATTATAAACGGTCCTGCCACCCACTTTGATTTTTAACAGGTTCTGAAACATTTATTATAGTTAGTTCATATAGTTAATTATAGATAGGTTTTTATGGTGTTTTTGAGAACAAGTATTCGAATACGCGTTCAGAAATACCATAAAGTATTCAAAACATACTGTATGTAAACCTGTATAATGGTATTCAGGACAGCCCTACTTTTTACATGTACAGCGTTAAATAGATGCTTTTATCTAAGGCAGGTTTTGTCTGTTTGATTCAGCCCAGAAGATGTCTCACTGGACATGCAACATATTGCATTGTGTGCATGTGTATGTGTGTGTGTGTAAACAGCATAGGTTCTGCGTGATAAGTGTGTAGTGAGTTTTCCACAGAGCTGTGTACTTTATTCATCAAGCTTGGTGCCTAGCATTACACTTACTGTAGGAGGCATTTATCTGGTTTATAATTATTTATTTGTGGGTATTCATGTGTATTTGGGTGATCTGTGATCATGCTGGAGGAATGGGTGTGGGCGTGTGGCCTTCTACAGGCAAAGAGCGGCATAACAGGAGAGTAACATCTAAAGAAGGTGATGCTGACTTAGACGTTTATTGCAATTTGTTAAAGATTTTCCTGCCAGCTTCTCCTCCTCTTCTCGTGATTGACACCAGTGTTGTCCAGTGGGAATATGTACCTTTGACAAAACCAGTAAGTTTGCAACATGTGAGTTAATCACAGACCGTGGTAGGGTAGAATATCGAAAACGCCATTCATTATTCTCATGGGGAAAATTGCTTAGACGCAGAAGTCCTTATATGGGCATGCTACGTCTGGTGTGGTCTATTACTCCCTTACTGCTATTGAATGACAATGCTAACAGCCAATGAAAATCGACATGTGACGCGATGACCGGAAAAGGCTGAGAATACTCTAGCCCTAACCCCGCCCCCCCCTCCCCCTACCTCTGTGAGGGGCCTGGGCAGGCGCTCCAGGTCGAAGGCGTGGCGGCAGAGCTCACACTGGCTGCTGTTGGAGGCCGCCAGCCAGCACTCCAGGCAGCGGCGGTGCACCACGGCCAGGGAGCCGTAGCACTCACACGGGGACAGCAGCTCTCCACTGCCCCCTCCTGGCCCCTCGTGGCAGATCCTGCAGAATGGCTCCTCACTGCCCAATAGCAGGAGAGGGGGAGGAGTCAGACTGAACAGCGAAATAAACACAATACACATGTATTGACGGTAGAGTGAATTAATTAAAGAATTAATGTATTTATTTATTAATTAATTAATGTTATTTAATTAATTAATGAATTCATGTTATTTATTTAACATTCATTAATTCATGTTATTTAATTAACATGAATGAATGAAAGAATGAATTAATTAATTAATTAAATATTTTTTGAATTATTTAATGTTATAAATAACATAAATTAGCAAATGAATGTATTAATTAATTTATGTTATGTAATTAACATTATTTAATGAATTAACGTTAATTAAATAACAATAATTAACATTAATTAGTTAATTAATTAATATTTATTAGTATCTATGACTACTGGTAGTCCAACACCCAGACCACTAGACTATACTGCCCCTTACTGGTAGTCCAACACCCAGACCACAGGACTATACTGCCCCCTACTGGTAGTCCAACACCCAGACCACTAGACTATACTGCCCCTTACTGGTAGTCCAACACCCAGACCACTGGACTATACTGCCCCCTATTGGTAGTCCAAGACCCAGACCACACTGTGTGTGTGTGTGTGTGTGTGTGTTTGTGTGTGTGTGTGCGTGTGTGTGTGTGTGAGAATGTTACCTGTCACTGGTACTGAGGCCCTTTGCAGGGTCTATAGGTGTATTTAGATGGCCGTCCATCGACCCCTGGTGGCGGGAGTTGACCTCTGCCCCAAGCCCCTCGTCCCCAGGCATGACTTTCACTTCCCCTGCCAGGGTGATGACGACCCAGGGGTTCGAGGGCTGCTCGGTTGCCATGTCCTCGGCGTTGAGGGCCTTTCTGTCATGTGATCGGCATCGCTGCCTCCTCCAGGCACAGATATATAGACGGGAACAATTACCTCCCCGTGGAACTGATAACCAACTGCCAGTCTTCAGTATTGACACACTAGCAGCAACGATGTCCTAGACTGTATTTGGTACATTGTAGTCCCATTTATAGACATGATATAGGGCCAGTGTTGCTCCAGTTTCTATCTGTAAACTTAGTTTGTCAGTGATGTTCAATTGAAAGATCCTACAAGTGTTTCTTCACCAAAATTGGCAGTTTTTCTAACACATGCTGGCACATGGATGCAACAGGCTCACAGAAACGTCTGCTGAAGGCTGAGCACTGAATTTTAATCTTTGTTCTGTGCGACAAGGCTCACTCAGGAGATTCTGGGATTAGATGCCTAGGGTGTCAAAGACGCACCGCTGTAGCAGACCTCATTGTGAGGCTCACAGCCATGTGATAGCTTGCCATGATCTCTCAACTGTGAGAGGAGGATGGCTTCTTATGGACCTCTACAGGGACAGTGCAGTTTGTGAGTGTGATGATATTACCCTGATCCTCAAGGCATGTTGATCTATATTATATGGATTTATATATATGTGCCTATAGCTGTATACGTTAATGAAAACTTTTTCAAAATATTATAGTATTTACTTATTCTGCTATTTTTGATACTTCTAATAAGCATGTAATCCAATACAAGCGTCATTAATTTAATAAGCATTTAATAAAGCATTGACAAATGATGTCAATCACACTGTAAATTAGTTCAGTAAGTAACGTCAGAGCCCATGTGAGAATAACCACCTCTTCTAAAAGTCAGGAGGACACACATCAGTAGAATCAAGTTCACAAAGTGTAATCCTTGTTATTCATTTGCCCAGGCCTAACATCTCCAGGCGTACGTAAGGTAGCACACACCACACTGGACACTGTGAATCAACAGTCACACAGCAACACCACTCACCTCGTTCAACGTCCACAGATGCTCCCCGGAGGTGATGCTTGGACGCCAGAGCCAGGTCTGAGAAGTACGCAGAGAGGGAGGCTAGCGGGAGAGAGGAGCTCCTCGACACACAGAGATAGCTTCTCCTTCCAAAAGCTCCTGGCTGCAGATTAGTGGGTCGGCGGTTAGCGGCGAGAATAGCCAGGGGGATTAGAGACCCATGGAAAGTAAGGGCAGCTCTCCATAGTGTGGTGGTTATACACCAAGACAGACGCCAGCCCGCCAGACAGACCCTGCCCCCGATCACCCACCTCTCTAATGCTGTTAGAGGGGCTACAGGCAGACAGGAGTGCAGCCTTTTAACCACCCCTATGGTAATTTAGGCCCTGGTTCAGGTGGGTTGGCCTTGCATCAAAGGCCATGGGGTTGGGAAGGGGGTGGTGAGGCAACTGGAGTCAACAATGTAGCTTTGAGAGGGGAATTCTTTAAAGGTATAGTCAGTCAAAGAAGTCTAAAGAAAGCTTGTTGATATTTGAACAAAACAAGCAATGCCATATAGGGTTCTCCCTCAGAAGCTCCGCCCACACTTTGGACACACATTGCCAAGGCTGGGATATTGTTCTGTGGTGCGGTTTGCACCACTTACAGAGCCAGGGCTGGGCAGAAACATTGGAATGTTTTTTCCAGCAGCTAGCGGTCCGCATTGAACGTTAAATGGACAATCACTGACTCCATCTTTAAATGTTTTTATGGATGGATATTATATTTTCTAGATTTTTAAATGAAACAAAAAGAACATGGTACAATCTCACAGACAGACAGACAGACAGATAGACAGATAGACAGATAGATAGATAGATAGATAGATAGATAGATATACAGGCAATACCCGACAACACACTTCAGCAAGAGGGAATCTTTGCTATCTTACATATTCATGTGAGCCAATGTATGTGTGTAAAATATGTTTTAAAAAAAATACTGATTCTAAAAACCAGATATTATCTACAATTTTATCTTTTGTTATTTACACAGAATCACAGTCTTACTTTGGCTACGAACCACACACACTGTCACCCATGAGTAACCAAGATGTCTCGAGGGTGAGCAGCCTTCACTGCTCACAGTGAATGTTATTTAGCATGCTAATGTTTTTAGCATTGAAGGCAAAGCTAGAGGAACTGAATTTCAAAACACCCTTCTTTTTATGATGAAGGGAGTTGATGAAAAACCTTTCCATTCATATTTATGTCCAGTTCGCTCAGTGCCCCAGCTCAGTTGACAAAAAGGAGATTTTCTCGTTTTTTTTTTGCCCCTCTCCCATTTTCTTATTTTTCTGTCTCGTAATCCTTTCTGCCATTCATTCCCAGGCGGCTGCAGACAAAGCCAAGAGGGAACGGACATCATTGTGAATTCCTTCATGAACAGACTGAGAGGTTGAACAATTCCTTTGACGGCTGCATGAGACACAGAACGCCAGACATGCTGTATTACCATTCAGAGTGAAAAGACTAGGGAGGGGAAGGGGGAAGGGGGGGGGACAATGGAGAGAGAGAGAAAGGCACAGAAAGAGAGAGAGAGAGAGAGAGAGAGAGAGAGAGAGAGAGAGAGAGAGAGAGAGAGAGAGCACGTACCTGTACATACACCTACAGTA
Organism: Typhlichthys eigenmanni; assembly: GCA_027564635.1. Lineage (NCBI taxonomy): Eukaryota > Metazoa > Chordata > Actinopteri > Percopsiformes > Amblyopsidae > Typhlichthys > Typhlichthys eigenmanni. Next base: position 10,414 of record JAODUK010037486.1, on the reverse strand, counting down.
CACTCTAGAACAGACATAGCCTATGTTTGTAATGTTCTATAGTTTAATCTCCATTCTGTTACATCTGCTTTGAAGATATACTGTAAGTAAGTTGTTGTAAGTTGTGTTGAGTTTGAATTGAGGAAGTGAATATATGAGAGACTTCCTCTTTTCTCTGCTATGGGATCAGGAGGTGTCTGGCCAATCCCTGGCCAGACGGGGGTCGCGGTCTATTTGCAGGTGCACGTGCAGAGGACATTCACACTGTGTGCTAGCTGTACTGAAGGGGCCTGTCTAATCCTTGAAGCACTCTATGTCGATACCTCCCTATTCCAAATCAGCCGTTAATGGATGCTAATCCAGGGAGAGTGTCGGTCTGGAGCGATGGCAGAAAAGCGCGCTGGGAGGCCGGCTAGACCAGGATTCCCTAACCTATTCAGCTTGCGACCCCTGCTATACCCAGAGGTGGTGGAAGAATAACAGCCATAAAATGATCTGATACTATTTTAATACAGGCTAGTATTAGAATACATCAAAGTAATGTATAAACTGTACTACTACTAACAATTATGGCTAAAATATTTTATTTCTAATCATTTAAAAATGTTTTCATCTTGTGACCCCCTCTTCTGTTTCTTGGGACACCCCGGGTGGTCCCGACCCCCACTTTTGAGAAAAACTGGCCTAGACAGTTCACACACAACTTGCTGGATTATAACCCTCTATTTCATCACCACAGGAAATGGAGAGCTGCTCGTCGTAGTCAGGCATGGCCTTCTGTGTTCGAGGGGAAGGCAGCCTCGTGAGACTGGAGACTTTCGAGGTGTTTCAGGCCGGTAAACCTAATGTTTAGCCATCCAGCGTCGTACCGTTAGCTATGGGCGTGGTTTAGGTGTGTGACAAAGGCGGCTTGAAAACAACTCGAGTTGAAAACGCAGATGCTGCTGGTCCACAGAATCGTCCAATCACGTGCCAAGTATTGTTTTGAAACAGTTTCAATAGACGGCTCCCCAGATGGATGTTTTATAACAGACACAGATATCTGGTGTGTCTGGTTAAGGGAAAGGAGCCACTGAGTGTTTTATCTCAGGGACTTGGTGACTTGATGGCAGCAAGGCCTTTCAAGGGTCTTTTTTTAAAACATAGATAAGAGCACTGGCCAGTAAAGCTGGAGAAGAGCAGTCAAAACAAGCAGCAGGAATCTTCACCACATGCCCACTGTCCCTGAGACAGAGTTAGGAAGTGCTTGAGTCTGCTGTATGAGACATGCGTTGTTCACATGTCCGTGGCTAATGCTGAAAGCTGACTCTGTTGTCTACCTCGTTCATATTGGCAAACAGAAGCGAACGTTCGCAAACATGTTCATGCTTTGTGTTTGATGCAAATATTTGTCTGAGGAGGTTCTCTGCGAACACATGGTCATGCTGAACTAAGGGTTACCTTAAACCTAAACATTTGGAATGTTTACGATAAACGTTATAAATATTTTAAAGTTGAAAGAAAGTGCCACGAACGTTCGCCGAAGCTGAACGCACCTCTAAGCTGTGTGTGTGACGTGATGGCGATCATGTACGCAGTCACATTTATAAATACCCCCCATTAAAGAAAGCCCATTAGGAGTAATCTGCCAAGTATGCTCTATCAGTCGCCGCTATCGGGAACCCTTAAGAGAGGGCTGAGAGCTGTCTCCCGGGAGGAGGGGGGGGCTAACATGGAGTCATGGAGAGAGGAGAAAGCATCGGGGAACACCATGTGACTCACGTCAAGTGGCCTTATTGCTGCCCTGTGCGTGTGTTTGCATTGAGTGTGCGTGTGTGTGTGCGTACATGACGTGCGTGTGTGTTCTCCCAGTCTTATCTGCAAAGGATGGGATGGCCCTCTCTGGCAGCAGCAACCCACAGCTCCCACCCCCCACCCGGGCCACCTAGCGGGACGAGCCGCTGTCCCCTCACAAGAGAGCTCGGAGCAGGCGGTCACTCAGCAGGAGGAAAAGGCTGTTCTGTGGATCCCAGCGTGCCAGGAGACCTCCAGCAACAGCGGCTACACTCCCACATGGAGCGTACTAACGGCCATTAATCGGCACCAGGAGCGTAGGGGGAACCCCTGGGCGTTGTGGGTGCCAGCAGAGGACAGATTATCCTGTGGAGACAGTACTGGAGACGTCCAGGAACGGCAGCTCCACTCCACACAAGGAATAGTAAGCGACTACGATATTTGTTTTCCTCGTGGTCCGCTAGCTTACTGTTCTCTTGTGCATGCTGAAAAATAAAATCCGGTGTTTCTACACAGACCTGGCTCCGTAAATAGGAACAAATACAAAGTGGTGCAGACTGCACCACACAACTGCAACATCCTAGTCTGCGCAATGTGTTTCCAATGTGGGGGGCGGAGCTTCTGAGGGAGCACCCTGTGGCATTGACGTTAGCAAGCGTTTTCGACTGACTGACCCGGCCTTTATGGCCTTTATGTATCGTTAGCCGGCACCAGGACAGTATAGGGGACCCCTGTCTGGGCTGGGGGGAGGGGCAGAGGCCCGGCGCCGCCCGCAGCAGACCCAGCCATGACGGAGTGGACCCTGCTGAAGCGGCTCCTGGACAGTGTGCACCAGCACTCCACCATGATCGGCCGCCTCTGGCTGACCGTCATGGCCGTGTTCCGCCTGCTCGTCGTCGCCGTAGCGACCGACGACGTGTACGCAGACGAGCAGGAGATGTTTGCGTGCAACACGCGACAGCCCGGCTGCCCGACCGTGTGCTATGACGCCTTTGCGCCCATCTCGCAGCCGCGCTTCTGGGTCTTCCACATCGTCAGCGTGTCCACGCCGGCGCTGTGCTTCATCGTCTACACCTGGCACCGCCTCGCCAAGCGGTCCCGCGCCGCCGGCGCTGCCCCCCAGGTTTGGGGGAGGGCTGGCGGCAGACTACGGGAGGCTTACGACCGCAGCTGCGACTCGGACAGCTGCTCCATCCGCGCACACAAGCACCTGGGCCACAGCCTGGCGGATGTCCTTGAGGGCGTGGCCGACCGGAGCCCCCAGGGGAAGGGCCTCGGCGAAGGCGGAGCCCCTGGCAACGGCGTCTGCAGGGAGGACGAGGGCCAGGGCGTTCTGTCCAAGTGCTACGTGGTGCACGTGTGCCTGCGGGCAGTGCTGGAGGCGGGCTTCCTCGCCGCCCAGTGGGCGCTGTTTGGCTTCCGGGTGCCCGTACGCTTCCTGTGCACGGCGGCGCCCTGCGGCCAGCCCGTGGACTGCTACGTGTCACGGCCCACCGAGAAGACCGTCTTCCTGCTGTTCATGTTCGCCGTGGGCGCCCTCTGTGTGCTGCTCAGCCTGCTGGAGCTCGGCCACCTGGGCCGCAAGAAGCTCCGCAGGGTGGTGGGGCTGGGCCGGGGCTACGAGACCTTCGCCCCACCGGACGACAGCACCTGCCTCACGTCCCCCTCCCCTGCCTCCTCACTGGGCTGCGGAGACACCTCCACCTTGCCCACCCTGGACCTGGTGGTGGGCCACCGGCCCGACTGGACCTGCCAGTCCGGGGACGCGGGGGGGTGTGTGGGGCCTCGCCTGCCCTGCGGGAGACTGGACCCTCGTCGGGGAGAGGAACCGCCCCTGCGCAGCAAGCAGGGGAGCGGGGCTTCTAAGCAGAGGGGTGCCGAGGTTTGGATTTGACTTGCTGACCGGTGCTGCAGCAAAAGGGAGTTTGAAACCAGTACCTGTAGCGAAGTGTGTAAATAATGACTTTCCACAGGGAGCACATGAACAGCAAGTTTCCAAAACTCACTCCGTCCATTGGGACAGACCAAGAAAATTGTGTTTTACCTTTCTATACTATACTATACTATACTATACTATACTATACTATACTATACTGTTCAGTGTCTGAATATTTATCACATGCAACAGCGAGACGAAGTGAGTTTTGGCACCGTTTTAATTTGCCGATTATGAGTCCTTATTAAAAGGCATAAAATGGAACCCATAACTCAAAAATGTGCTCTTCAATTACGTTTAAAGGAGAGCCTCTCTCCGGTCCTGCACAGCATTGTCTGAGGAAGTGGAGGATTTTATGCCACTTAGTGTTCAGTAATAAAGCTGTAATTGGCTTCAAATGATCATTTCCACTGGCACAGTGAGTTGCGTGTCATTAAATGTTCCAGTTCCATTTTGCCGTAGGAATCAGTGTGGAACTTTAAAAAGTATTTGTCATAAAGCTGGTGCTAATACATTTCCATCAAAGGAGTAGTTTATCTCACCCGTATGTTTGAAATGCACCAGAGAGCCGGTGGAAACTGAAACGTTATGACATACATCATCTTGGGACAAGCTTCAGCTGGCTGTAGGTTGGACCGATTTCTTTCTACTTGATTGACACAGGCTTTTGCATTGAGGGGTTCCATACTAATTTGAAGCTCAGGAGATGTGGATGGTCTTGCAAGGCTATAGTAGATTTGTTATTTTATTTAGTTACATTTTTCATTATTATTTGTCAGTTATCAGTATGTGAAATGCCTGTGAGAATTCCTGCTCTGGTCCATAGCCCCTTCCTCTGTATAAGTAAATTCACATTTTTCACCACACAAAATGTTTACCAATCGGGGCAGCTTTTCCTTGATTGGTCCAGCAAATCTACTTTGCCTGTCAATCACATTAATGTGCGAACACACATTTGGTCAATTACCTACGGGCTCCAGAGGGAGGGAGCAGGGAAGGGGGTGGGATTTTAAATTGTTTATTTACAAAATCCTTACTTTTTAACTAACTCTCAAATACACCAGCTTTACAGTGTAGAGCAGGGCAGTCGAGTGCCTAAAACACACTTAAAGTTTCCGTAAAATGTAATTTCACAGACCAAGAGACATCCAAACCTATGGACAGATGGCTCATTATTTGCTTGTAATTTATTTATGCAATATATTTATTAATATATTCATTTACAACATCTATAAAACACTTTTGTATAAATTATGCTACGGAAAAGAAAACACACATGTTCAGCCTGAGAACAGGGCTAGAAACTTTTTGTGAACAAATACTGAGAACTGATTTTTCAGGACTTCAAAAGGCAAAACAGAGGTACAATGTTGAAGGACAAAAAATCCTGTTTAGTGTCAAAGATGTGTTCATGAATTCAGTGTTAAATCTTTAGTAAACCGAGTCAAATGCCAATGCAATAATTCTGAATATTTTCCTGACATTGCTGAGGTCTTAATTTTACTTGTGCTAACACTTAAAACATGATTCAAATATGTGTTTACGTATACTGTATATACACACATTTGTTTTGAAATCTAATCTTACCGAGTCCCAGAGAGAATGTGGGGCAGGGAGAACTATCTGCTGTGAACAAAACTGCTGTGAAATTTCAAAAAATATAGATATACTGTATCATCATGCAACATCTTAAACATCTACAGCAATTGCAAGCTAACAATAGTTTCCAAAACATAATATTTTGTATATATGACCACTATTGCTCGACCTGTGACTGAATATGATAGTTGGTCCATAATGGTTAGAATTCAGAATGCAGTACATTTTGGTTGAGAGGCCAAGACCAAGGATCCTGACTAGGGCTCCTCTAATGTCAGTTCACTTAAAAAAAACAAACAAAAAAAAAAACAACAACAATACTATATGTAGGAAATAATAAAATGAATGCACATGTATAACTGAAAAACAAACATAATACCCAACAGTGGATTGTTCTTGACTAATCCTTTCTTTGCACTCTCCTGTGCAAATAAAGTCTGTCTAATGGCTTTGAATTGAATATACTATGTCTATTTTCAGTACAAGCTATGGCTGATTATCGGGGGTAACAAGGGGTTTTAGCTAGTCACAAGCATAGGAGGAACTTCTACAAAACCACAGGTTTATCAGCACCGCCAGACATTGTACACAATATCATATCAAAACTGCCTATCTTAGCCCTATCCAAAGTGGCTAGTGAGATGTGAATACGTGAAGTACATTTGTTTGAAGTTACAGCATAATCTACCTTCAGTTTGTCTAAACCTGATTTTTAATAGTACTTCATATACATTTACTGTGCAACATGGGGTTAGTGGTTTTAACGGTTCCATTTGTGTACAAGACAGAACATCTAAGGTCATATATATTGATGTTTGTTTAACTTAGTTTTTAAGTTAACCTTTATTTAACAAGGTTATTCCCACTGAGACAGGAAAACAAATCTAATTTACAGAGATAATAGATCTGTATACAGCATCTACCATTACGTGGACTGTAAGCATATTTTGGATATGGTACAGTGTTCTAATTCCAGTGAACACACACAAAGTGCAATGCTAAATAGCAGAAACAATATATTGCAGCGTGTCCCTAAGTTTGTGGTAGGTAGACTCTAAAGCTTCAGTGCAACAGACATTGTTTTAAAGCACTTTTAAGCACCCCCCTCCACCCCCCAAGACGTCCAGACACACTGAACATGCGGTACATAGACCTAACTCACAAGGCAAGTCACAATACGACCATGTAAACAGAGAGAGAGAGAGAGGGATGTTCAGCAGAGATGGAGTTTGTTCGTCTGTTCCTCCCCCTTTAAAACGTGTTTCGGGCAACACTTAAGAGCACAGCAGGCAAACAGGCAAAGTCGATTTGTATCCAGAAAGAGAAAGAAGAGCTACTGAGAGTTCAATCACACCACAGGCCTAAATTGAACTTGGGAAAATCCTATTTGAACAACAAAATCCACACAATGTTCTTGCAAATCCCAGTGTACTCGGTCCTGCAATTGCAGATTTTTAAAACACCGGAGTGATTTCATGTTAATAAATGGCTAAACCATCCCGAGCATTAAAATGTTACAGAATTAAAGAGTGCCATTTTCATTGGAAATAAAAATCTAATTCTTGAACCTTTAAATCTGGAACTCCCTCTTTGGAACAAGGACTGTGGTTTGCGCCGTGCAGAAACCAAATAAGATAGAAGATAATATCTATCTAAGACAGGGGGGTTCAGGAATATAGTTTTGTGTGTGATAGGCTGTGAAAGATGTATTCAACAGATTGGAAATACTTACTTACATCTTGTGAGTGCTGCTTACAAGGCCTTAAAAGGCCTCATTATGTGGACATTACAGCCATAATCATAATGGTAAATACCATATCAGACACTTATTGCAAAATCTGTTAAGTAGTTCTTAACATACATTAAGTGTTGTACTGTTGTTACACACAGAAACATCATGTGTGTTATTGTGATATGATTGCTCTTGTATGCTCATAGGTGGTCATTCATGTTCAGCAATATGATTCAATAATATAGGGCATAGGGGGTTAAAGCATCGAGAGGCTGGGTCGATGCGTCGTACTGCGGTTTCCACGGCAGCCATATTTTCCCACTCAATGCCGACGTTGTCCTTTGAACTGCAAACTCATCATCATCATTCTGACCAGTAGCTCAAACTAAAACCTCACTGGTTCAACGCGGACAAGCGGAGGGCCGGCCTTTCCAGGACTTAAGTTTTCCGGGTTCTCGGGAAGCTGTGTGTATGGGGATGGGGGAGGGGACTGGAAGGAGCCGCTGGTGAGGAGGCGGGGCTTTGTGCTGTGTTGGACGAGGCTGGATCTCTGATTGGCTGGCAGGGCCTCCTCACTGGGGGAGCGGCACGATGACGGTCACGTAGTTGATGGGGAAGAAGCCGGACTCGCCGTTGATCATGCCCTCGTACCAGTTCTCGTCGATCTGGTTGGTCAGGATGATGACGTCGCCCTCCTTGAAGCCCAGCTCACCCTCGTTCTCCGGCTCAAAGTCGTACAGGCAGCGGCAGCACGGCTGGTCGGGCACCTCCGTCTCTATAGGGGAGGGGGGAGTGGAGTGGAGGGGTGGAGAGGGGTGCGGGCAACCGCGCAGAGAGAAGGGTGAAAACAGAGAAAGAACAGCTGCGAGAAAGTCCTTTTGGGCAAGTTTGGCTGTTTAGCAGCCATCTTGGTGTCAGTGTCCGTATAGACAGATCTGGCTACTCGGCAGCCATCTTGTAACACTTGCCCATAAGGACTTTGGTAAGGTCAAAGTCCATATAGACAAGTGTTGCCACTCAGCAGCCATCTTGGTGCGGTCAAAGTGTGGCCACTTGGCCAGGTCAAATGCTTCTCTTCACGTGGTTGTCGGAAGCTCCTATTTACGAATTTACGAAAGTGCATGGCCGGAGATCTGTCACGTAGGCCAATTAGGAAACAGCTTTAAAAAAAATGGATGACATATCATAAACATGGTTATTGCTGATGTTATGTGAAAAGATAAATAATGGGACTATTTATAAGCAGTGGCAAATTACGTTAAGAAACAAAAATCACCTAAATCTACCTTATTTTTAACGAAATAGCTTGTCATACACATATTAATGAAGGACTACAACACACTAGCATCCATGTATTCCTAAATGTTTGTAGTACCATCTCACATAACTTGGCAACTCTGGTATCAGATAAATCAGTTTCCCAGTGGTAATTACGACATCGTTTGACCGTTCATGTGCTCTGAAGTCCTGTTGAGGTCCAGTTGCATGTGCAAAACAATGTTCCATAATCGAGCAGCCCTAGAGAGAGACCACCTTCAATGGTCACTGGGACAAAATTGGCATGTATACTATCCCCAGTCAAATCGTTTGGTGACTGCTCCAAAACAAGGTTAAAAAGCTTCTGAAGATCTTACACCAGTATATATGTATCTTACACCAGTATATATGTGTCTTACACCAGTATATATGCATCTTACACCAGTATATATGTATATTACACCAGTATATATGCATATTACACCAGTATATATGTATATTACACCAGTATATATGTATCTTACACCAGTATATATGCATATTACACCAGTATATATGCATATTACACCAGTATATATGTATCTTACACCAGTATATATGCATATTACACCAGTATATATGTATATTACACCAGTATATATGCATATTACACCAGTATATATGCATCTTACACCAGTATATATGTATATTACACCAGTATATATGCATATTACACCAGTATATATGTATCTTACACCAGTATATATGCATCTTACACCAGTATATATGTATCTTACACCAGTATATATGTATATTACACCAGTATATATGTATCTTACACCAGTATATATGCATATTACACCAGTATATATGTATCTTACACCAGTATATATGTATCTTACACCAGTATATATGCATATTACACCAGTATATATGTATCTTACACCAGTATATATGCATCTTACACCAGTATATATGTATATTACACCAGTATATATGTCTGCTACGAATGTGCTTGCGTCAGTGCAACCACACGATTGGCTCAATAGGTTAAGGGTTTGGCCGTAATAAAGCAGATGATTGGCTCTTTGGCAGGGGAGTTAGGATACTGTGTGTCCCATCTTTGGCGTTATGGACTAAAGCCCTGGAAGAGACAGACCAGATGGTGTATCTCCTCCAGGGCTTTTCCTGATTCAGCATGGGCTTATTGGAGGGTGAATATGCATGAGAGTAAGCATCATCGGCCCGCCTACAGTAAAGCCAATGACATACCTTATGACGGTAAATCTATACATGTTCTTGTTATGTCCGACCATTTGATGAACAACAATGTCTTTCATGCCTGAATAAATGAAACCCCATTACCAAAACTGGTTACAAAATTATTGTATTTTTGTCGCTGCAGATTTTCCTTTGATGCTAGCTAAAACCTCTTTGGGGGGCACCAAAAACCCTGTCTTCTATATAATGCATCTGGACCGGGGTACGACAGAGGGTCTTGGTGGCGTATGAACGATGGAACTGATGCAGATTCACGCATGGTGACAGACATAAGAAGGGCCCAGGTGCGACACATGGGAGCGCATGCAAACACCTTGCGATCTGTGTGTCAGCCTACAGTGTGTGCGTTACTCACGGTGGACACTCCCATTGGTAGCAGGACTTTCAGGCCAAGACAGAGGGCCAGAAGGGATGTGATTGGCTGGATGAGATGTGGAGAGACATGGAGATGGTAATGAGATCTCACACACACACACACACACACACAACCTTATCCTAAATTGAGTCTAAAAGATTTGGATTTCAATATACAGTGCATGTTGACTGCTATGTTAACATTTACTGACCAGCAGATGGCAGCAAAACCTGGATGATTTAGCTATATTATCAAATATTAATCTAAGACCACTGCACATTTCTTTAAATATAATTATATAAATATGAATAAAAACATTTTAATTTTTTTTATATATGTATTTAAAAATATACAGTAAATTATAAACTGATTAAATATAAATACAATTCTTTACAACATTTTATTAAAAGTTAATCAGATAAACTGATGCAGTGGTCTCTAAATAATTTTGTTAAAAGTTGTATACACAATATATATATATATATATATATATATATATATATATATATATATATATATCTAT
>JAODUK010037465.1:0-21391 GCA_027564635.1 Typhlichthys eigenmanni | reverse complement strand
TATATATACATACATAAAAGTATGTATATTGTTAGAAATACTGTATATGTAATGTAAGTACTGGCAACCACTTCCATAAGTGCATGATCTATTTGATCAATTTCATATTTATTTATGGTGTACAACAATGACATTGTAAATTAGGTAATGGTGTGCCAATGTTTTACAGTCGGTACTGCATATCTTGAATCTGTCTGTATATGTGTGTGCTTGGACAGTCTTACTGTGATGATAGACCATTCTGTGTCACATCTGACTTCACAATTACTTTACCCCTTTTTGGCTTAGAATGATGTCATGTACTGTAGTTCTGTCAAGCCATTCTCGTCTGCTATAAGCAATTTATAGAACTTAAACAATATGGTACCAGTTTATCTTTGGCAGAATGGCTTAGTTCTGGAAGCTACTCATCATACACGTGTGAGTTTATATCAATATGCCCCCAAACAGGCCTGCAGTAACAGAACCATACAGCAATATGATAAACAAGCATGAAAAAAACACAACCTACAGTAAAACCACACAGAACAGAATACAAGCACTACAACCAAATAGAAAATATAAAGAGGAGCAAGGGAGGGTGTGGGTGTCTTGCAACAAACTCGGCAATAGGGGCTAATACATCCCAAATACTTCACATGTACAGTACATGCTCCTAAAACATAGAATATTGTCAACATAGTCAGAATGGCCTTATTCATAGCTGTCACCAAATATAAAATAGCCATTTTGTGAAGTAAGTGGTATACCCTTCACCTGATGAAAGGAGAGGATATTAACATCAGAAAATGATTAAAACCGAACACACTTTCCAACAAATAAGTTCAGAAATAAACCAAGCATCATATGACAGATCACCAGCCTGAATACAATGCAATTCAAGTACGCTGCAGGCTTTGATCTTGAAGCTGTGTCTAGGAGACATTTGATAATGGTCTGAATGTAAATATTGTCATAATGTTATGACCTTATCATAAGCTACATTTTAATTTAAAGTGGCTACACGTCTCTCCTCAGGATAGAGTTTCACGGTAAGATATCCAATATTCCTTCCTTGCTGGGGAAGAGGAAGTTCGCCCAAGTCTTGAATAACCCCCTCCCCCCCACCCCCAATAAGCCATTCCCCCTACCTTCCTCCCTTGATTGGCTCTTGGTCTATAAAAAAAGGAGGTATCCCATTGCTCTATTGATTGGGAAATCCCAGGGGAGGGTGTGCGTTAACAGTTGATACCGTGGATCAGCCTGTGGCTTGTCTGGCTGTCATGGAGGTCAGACAACCTGTGTGCGAAGCATTCAATATGTCACATGCAGTTAAAGTTAGTAGGTGGGATTTTTCAATGAAAGGTTGAGTAACTGAAGGAGATGGGCATTTTGGGAGGCTGGGGTGAGGACAAACAGGAGCTTGAACGTTTGATTTCCATATTGATAGGTTTTCAAATAAGGATCTGGGATGGAAAGTGATGCCATGCACAATGTGGAACTCAGGCTTGTCGACAGCATTCGAGGGAGTTGTGGAGTGCAGGGAAAATCATCTTTTTATTATTATTTTTTATTCCATATTGTGCCAGCAATCTTCCTACAGGCCTCAGGCACCCGCTGTTTTCCATACCGCGCACACACACAGTCTACAGTGACCTGACACCTTTGTGACTGAGGTGGTACAGTATGGTAAAAGAACTGTTCCCCAATCACATCTTTTGACGGCAGCATAATGGTTCATTGTTCTCGACACGGCAACATTAACACCCTCCGCCCTGTTAAATGACAAGGTCTGGGTCTGAGACAACCAAACGGAGATGTACAATTGTAACCAAGAACCACTGTGATGCATGACTGTAGGGAGAATTATGAAATTATATTACATTATTCTAATGTGGCTGGATGAAAGGGTACAAGAATAAATGGGAATTCAGATGAGTCGGTGCAGAGCCAATGAGTCAATCCAAATGATTTTCTTTTAATGAAATATGGAGTAGAGAAATGGAAAAGAAATGAGCAATTGTGTGGCCAAGGGATGCATGATTACATGTCTTACTCAAACATGTTCAAACATCACATTTGCCACACTAGGAAATGTTTCACTGTAGTTTTCACTGCGTTTAATGCAACAAGCGTTAGGTCATCTTTCCATTGGCCCAAGTAGTTTCACACAGATGAAAGCAATAAATAGCCCGAGAAAAATGTGGAAGAGATGATTTACCATTTAAAAAAAACAAAAAAAAAACGGTGTTGCATTTGATTGTACCCATGATAGGTTGGCCTCAGTGGATGCTCTAAATTACCTGTAGGGCGATTCCACATGTACTCATGTAGTCAATGTACTGTGTTGTGCTTCGGCTGAGAATATCTACTAAATATCAAATTATAAGTGGGGTAATAATAAAAAATAAAACTGGTGTGAGCTGGCAGATGTATTGGAATACAGCAGGGTCATTTGTGTCCATTTGTGCCTCTCACTATAGACAATGGGCCAGGTTCCCAGGGCAGATACTCTACTGACCCCCACAAATCAGTGCTTCTGCTCTTATCTGGAATTATTCATGAAGCATCGCGCAGGGCTGTAGCTCTGATCAAAGGCCCGCTATCGCTCACAGATCTGACCCCTCGCACATAGAGCCGTCACCACAGGTCAGTGCTTTTTGCCACCACCAATTCCACCTAGGAGCCTTTCCACTGCACACTCTGACCATTAGGGCAATTGGAATCAGCCGCTGCAGGATGGACATGACATTATCTGTAGACGGCTCACCCTTTCCCTCAATGTGGTGATTAATATGATGCCTATAGCCAGTAGCTGGTAGATTTATAAACAGACGTGTAACAGCAATGTTGGCAGTCAAAATACATATTGCCTCGGAAATTCCGTTACTTCTGGTTCAATGATTGCAGTTGACTTAGTGAATGTCTAGTCTGGGCTATTTTAGTCATCATGTACCTCCATAATGATGAAGGATAATGCTTTCTCCCCCATGAATAATCTGTTCTATTCTATTTTTTATTCTGTTCACTGTCATTTTATATAACTCACTGGTATTCAACCCTGGTCCTGAGAAACTGTATTTATTTGAATATGTTTGAATATATATGCCGTTCATTTGAATATTATAGAACATAAATGCAGCTAGAAAAGTCTATAAACCTCTAATTTTACTGCACACTACAGCGACAGGGCAGCTTCCTCTGAGTTTGGGGCGTCTCTAACCCGTAACCTGCTGCCTAACCAGTTAATAGATGGTGCACTTGCGGTCGCCACTGGTACACTGTCTGGGTCACTCTGGGCTGTACAGGCATGCTAGCGTTCACTGTGTTTACTCAGGCTGGACAGAGAGGGAATCAATGTGTCAAATCACTCACAGGCCCAGCTGACCAATGGTCACACTTCAATTGATCTACTGTTCTAAACACACTACTGTACAATGGTGTGGGCATTGCTCAAATGTAGAGTAGCTACCATGAACATACTGTATGAATTTACATCTGCATGTAGTGAGTAAGGAAATAAAAAAAAGAAAATATTCGGAAAGTCAGAAAAGTGTCCATGTAAACCTAGCTAGTGACGTGCTCTCCCTCTTCCACTCAATTAGCTATTAATCTGCTTAACAACTTGGAAGTCAATCATTTCTGACAAAAGTACAATAGAACGCAACTCAAAGTCAGAGTTTTTACTTTTGAACTTGGGGCAAATCCATATACTCCGACTTCATGGTTTGATGTCACAGAACAATGACGGCTTCCATGGGGGCACATAGTGTAAATGGAACAAGCAGCCATGTTTTTTGTTTACATGGCAAGTGTTCCAGGTGCACGACCTGAAACGCTTTGAGGTAGGAATTCAGAAATTTCAATGGGGATATATCTGACCTCTGAGTGGTCATGTGCTAATGCTGGTAATACAGCATTAGCACATGACAAGTGGAGTTTATTTCCCAGCACGTCTGCCTGTTCCCAGTGTTTTGCAAAACTAAAATATTTTTGTGAGTAAATTGTATATGCAGTATAAAGTGTAAAAGCAACATCTCTAATTGGTGGAGCTGGTTTTCTCTGTGATAACATCCTGATCTCGCAAGCTTTATTTTGAGCTTCGCAGCCATTCAGAACTCTGAGAATTTTGGTGCTCTCTGTTACCATGGAAATTATTTAAACCCCGCAAAGTCTGCTAGTGAGTATTGTTAGCGCTAAAAAGTATGATTGTTAAATTTACAAGTATAAATAATATGAAAACTATTGTATTATACTATTATAATGGTACTGTATTATATATACAATATGATAACTTATTAAGAGGAACCAAGAAAGAATTAGCATTTTCTGGGATTCGCAAGGGTTTATGGGATGCGCAGTTCCTTTACTATTACAATAAGTTAGGTACACAGTCTTGTACCTTTACCTTTTTTCCGTTTTGATAATATTTGTATTGCTCCAAATCAAATTGTTTATGGTCACGATCATTCTCGTATAGCTGGATGGCTTGGTTCCAGGTTTTAAACTCTTTATATAAGAATTTTACAAAAAGTAAATGCACACTCAAAATCAAGGGAAGTCATCTTTAGTATTGGCAAACACGGCAACCCGCAATAGAGTGTAACAGTGACCGTCAACTTTTTTTGGGGCTCTGGTGCCGGAAGAAAATTCCCATTAGTTTTCTCCATTTACTTTGCCTAATATGGAACCCTGCTAAACCTAAAAAAATATGATGGATCATTTGAAATTGTTAAATGCAAATTTGGCTGAAAAGTTAATGTCTGCAACCAAATATGTGCCTTCAAACCATCTAACACGCCTATATATTTATATCGTCTGTGGTCGAAACAAAATTATCATAAACATATGTTCTATGACTTGCCTTATTTATCTTAGGTGGACTGAAACATTAAATGTTACATGCTTACGTATGTCTTTATATTGTAACAAGTTGATTTTGGGCTTTGAGCTTCTACATGTGTGGATTGTTTCAAATTAGTTAAAAAATATATTAACTTAAAATAATTATCTGCTCTTCAGACGTAAAAAACTTTACGAAATAGGACGTTTTTCATTTTATGGTACACACAGTTAATATCCCTCTATACACCTTGCTGAGAGGATGTTACATATCTGGATGGGGATGACATATCTTTCACAACAACCTATTTTCTTCCTTTCTCGCTTTGGGAAATGAAGCTCTGTGCCACTCAATTTATAAGAATAATGGTGTAATGAGTACATGTTTGCTAATCTTGTTGCAGGGCCAGGAAGGCTACAGTATCAGTATGTGGGTTCAGAATACATAACCAGTACCATAAGAGAGTGGGAGGCTGCAAGACAGCAAAGTAGCATGGTGACTTGAATTACGTCTGCCACATCCCCATATGAGCTGTCATCCACAGGCTCAACCACATGCTACGTTAATTTATGCATTCCTTTGCGATTAAGTGGAATTAGACTGATCAAGGGTACAGAGAGTTGATAGACAATTGTTACTGTACGTGAGGTTTATTTTTGCATAAACTACACAAACCAACAATTCCTGCATCTATGTTGCCCTTTCCAAAAACTAATCAATTTTTAGTTCTCTGCTTAAGTATGCATTGATAGTCAAACATATAGATCATATACACCATATATTCAATTTGCTTCACATAAGAGGACAATAAAATGAAGATAAATGAAAAATACAACTGAACAATCTATTGGGGCCATACTAATTATAAACTTGACATGAGAAACACCATGAGAAAAGTGTTTTTAATTTCATAATTGTCAGATAAGCATATAACAATATTTAAGATGGTTGTGTATTGTGGTAAAATGCAGTTGAAGCTATAGGTTATGGTAGCTCTAACCCCTTCTGTTCTGCACACATTACATACAGTACTATAGCTTCTGTCATGCCATCCTCATTACAGCTGAATACAACAGCCAGTACAGGTCAGCTTCTGCAATTGTCCCAGTACATTGTGGAACCAAGGCTGGTCGATCTCATGACACTGGGCTGGTGGAACAGCAGCATGTCACTTTCCATTTGAGAGTCACTGGCTTGCTACTATCAGATCTAAATGAACAGTCTAGAATTACAAGTTATGGCATTGTTAGTATGGAAACAAAATGTGACACTCTTAAGCATGGCACATATTCATTGACTATAGCATTGTCCATGTGCATAGTGTTGAAAGGCTGGTGTGGCTCAAGCTGCTAGGGCTATAGCCAAATTCAGGGGGATGTGCTGGGTCTTCTGGGTAAATTGGACGCCCTAGACATAAAACTAGGCAGATGTTTGTGCAATGAGAGTCCATGAGAGTGAAACACTGAAAATTGTTGTTTGTGTAAATGCAGTACTACTTTGTTGAATCAGGCAGATTTACTGTAGTATACTGTATATGTGGCCAAAAAAAACAAAACACACACTCACCAATCACAGCTGCTTCTTTTACAAATGTGATCATTAATCACACCTTACCCACTCCTATTTTTAATCCCCAAAACAAAAGCTTTAAACGGTGTTCATGCCATTTCACTCCCAATTAACTCCTGGTGGCAGATTCCGGCCTGTTGACTGTTAGGCTCTAACCTGAGATATTTCCTACCTAACTGCCGCATGACTAATGGCAACTGCAGCTGCTGAAGTTACTGTGGTAATCATTGCCAACACACAGTAAACACCATAAATACAGAAATGTCAGAACTCAGTCTGTACCTGCTTCCTAGTTACACTTTGGTTGAGACTTTTAATTCCACATACTTAAAACTCTTCAAAATGAAACTGGGAGCAGGTTTTTATATTGTTTCTTTATATTTTAAATTGCGGTCTTGCTGAAGGCCACTTGATGGCATGCACACTGGATTTAACCTGCTTACACAATTACTATTACTATACAGTAGTATGCTGTAAATTGTACAGGGTGCCAGTGAAACCCAGACATACTTTTCTGGGGGAAATCCCCTAATTGTTCTTGCATTAGTTTTTAATTTCTTTACATTTACTGTACTATAAACTGCAGACTATCTTTGTACAAAATCAATATGGCCAGAGTCAATTTAATAGCATGTTTTCAATATCATGTTTCTATGTGTTGACACAAACTTAATGAAAGTGTGGAAAATAAATGTTCCTCCTATTGTTCTTACCGTAATGTAACAAATCTTTTATTTCAAACAGATGTCAGTGAACATTTCTGAGATCGGTACAGCTGATCCCTTCCTAATGTAATTTATTTATTCTATTTGTGTTGTAGGCAGAGCCATTGGTGCAATATGGTGCATTGTGCTAGTTGAATACTTTGAACCAATAAACACAGGAAGGACCAATCTGTATCTCTGTTGTGTTCCACTGTAAAGGACATTTGGTATCGACTTATCGACTGCCTTAATCTTCAGTTTTGAGCTGATAAATAGTCAGGTTCTACTTGTTTCAGTGTCTTAAGTGTGTTGCATGTAAGAGCACCCATGAAAATTATTGTATTTCATTGTTAGAGATGTTTCACCTTTTTTAAACCAAAGATCAGTCTACACAATTTAGAACATTTAGATTTATTCCAGTCTGCAAGTTTTCTTAAATAAATAAGGCGTACAGTAATGTTGACATGTGTATCGTTTTTTCGTTACAGTCTTATCCATTTGGTAGGCTAGCTAGTTCAGAATACAATGCATATTAGCCTGCTACTGCACGTACACAAGTTCAAGGTTAGACAGTATTGTCACTTGACATCAAATTAACAGTCACCTTTATTTGTTTTGCCCATAAAGTTTAACATCTTGGCATAATCAGACATATCCCTGTAATGTAATAATTCAGAGAGAGGGGAAAAACACTTTCCCCACCTTTCTCTGTATTGTCAAGTTACAGAGGCTTTGTGATTTACATATAGTTTTCTGCTGACTTTCAACATTCCTCGTGTCTCGATCTCTACCCTACCTTCACGCCCAAACCTTCATGTGACTAGCCTAATCTTCAGTAGTTCAGTAGCTCCATGTCTGGAAGCAGTCCATTTGTTTCTTAGCCTGTGAAACACAGTGCTATCACCAGTTACCATTAATCATCAGTTATTACAACTGCGACAATGGCAGACTTTATGCACGGGTGGATGCATGTTGAACTTGCCTGTAGTTTGTATCTCTACATGTGACTGTAAGGATTGGTTCATGTCGCTGTAGATATTGTATCGTGTTTTTGCCTAGTACAGTAAAAAGTGGATTCTGTAGCATATAACAAATAGCTCTGCAGCTCTACAGTACCGTGTATCAAAACGAGCAGCCAAGCGTGAACTTTACGCAGTCTGATTTGGATATAATTGTCCTCTTTTTGGCTACATTCTTTTAGTTTTTTAAACCTTTAATCCCAGGCACAAAGACCTTCCTTTGTTCTGTTTTCTTCAATAATGCTCTGCATATTGTCACCTCTTAAAAGGACCTTTTACACTAAGCGGGTTGTGCGTCAATGCTTCTATAATAAAGTGAGGTGAAAGTGTCAGAACTGTTTAATCTGTGGCATTTCAACATTTTCAATCGTAAACTAAATCAGTGTGTACATCGGTATACACTACACAGTATACTTACAGTACTGTACAGTATGTACACAGTAGGTGTGTGTATGTATGTGTATATATATAATATATATATATATATATATATATATATATATATATATATATAGTTTTTGTGTGTTTTTCCCTCTCTCTGTATTTTGCTCCAAGAGCAAGAAATACAGAAGTCATCACTTACAACTTAGGCAAGTTCAATTGGCTGTTTGTTTACGTGTGACTTTTGGTACACTTCTGAGATCTGCAAATGCGTGTGCTGATTTTTCTCCATGTGCACTTTTTTCTGCAGCAGCAGGAGGGATTGCGGCGAAGATGTATGATTAAGCTTTAATGACTTATCACCAAGGCCGTCCGAACACCCCAGCAGGACCATCCGAAGACCTCAAAGTAGCAATGCCTGTCGTGACTGTATAGGCTACCTACCAAGGGCAGAGACTTAATCACTGCACGCTTATGACCCGCCTTCCTGGGAAGAATGCAGTAGGGCTGTCGCGCTAACCACAATATTGCAATACCACGGTGTTGCTAACACAACCGCGGGGGGTGGCAAGCAACCGCCATTATCGCAATGTTTACCTTTATTATTTTTCCATGAGGCTAGTCCATCGAATATGATGTCTGATCTAGGGCGTGTGGGCTATCAAAACACACATTTCCCCAGCCCTGTATTAGCTGGTTGTAGCCTTTAGGAGTGTGTGTATTTACGACACTCGACGTTACGCTTTACTGCACTTTACTACAGTTTAATCATATTCTGTTGTGTCGCACCATGGATGTATTGGCAGCTCACATACTCAAGTGATTCTTTTTGGACATGTCTGTATTTTGTGTGGGAAGGAAAATGGAATATGTTGTCCCCTAACCTCTTGGGTTGTTGAACCCAAAACAGTCTAGTGTGCTATTACTTCTTTCTGTCTGGACGTATTTGGCAGTCGCTTGAGAACTCTGTGACAACTCTGTGACAACAAAAGGCTGTGGCCTAGCAAGCAAACGTTCAACAGTGGTGAAACTTTCACATTTAGGATATTCACATGGGTTTTTGCAAAGTCTCTGTTTATTTTTGTATTTAGTTTGCTGAATTTAGTATATATTCGTGTTATGATCCTCCAGGCGATGCCAAGAAGCATTAATTGACACTGATTTGGACCACTGACATAGAGATGGGTGTGCATGTGCCACCCAAAGAAAGAAGCAGCTTGCACACTCAGAAATCAAATGCAGAAACAGAATGCATTTTCTACACCTGTCAATGCAACACCTTCAGCAGCTAATGCTATACGCCAGTAATGCCACACTAGTTTAATCAACTGAAAAAGAGCTCCCTGTTTTGAGCTCCTGAAGAGCTCCTGTTTTGATCACATTGCTTGTTACAAGCTGTTGCGTGCTCATCTCAGGTTTTCAACAGTCCACATGCTAAGATAAAATCCAGCAACAGAGCAACCTTGCTCGCTGGCGTTTAAAAGGAACCCTACAGAGATTTAATTTGAATTATTTAAGGATAAGCCACGCCGTTTTGCCAATAAAGATGTCAACTTGCAGGTAGTCTGTCAGTCAGGCTGTCAGTAATGTTTTAGTTTTGTCATTTGCAGTATGCTGTGTTAGTGTATAGATTCTTGCCAAACTATCTTTTATTTTCCTCAGACAACATCCATATCCACATTTAAAAGTGTTGTCTACGCTCAACATTGCTCTGTGACCCTTAGACCTATGCCTATTTTTTATTTAGTTGATATGTCTAGTAATATACATTTGCATCTTTTATCTGGTTACGCTATAGATTTGGACCACCTAGAAAAAAAAGTTTGTTTTCACCGAGTTGTCTTACTAGGCAATCGTGCAACATCACTTATTACATCACGTATTTGCCGACCAGACAAATGCTAACTAAATTATGGCGATGTATGCTATACATGGCGCGCCATAGACTTTTGATTAGCCATATTTTCCCACTGATATTTTGGCCAAACATTCGTCAGACAAAGTTACACGTGATCGCGTATGTATAGTCAGAACACTGGCACTAAACTGGTAGACAGCCATATGCTCTTGCACAATTGTCTCACCACGGACTGAGATCACGTTGCAACTATTTAGGAAGCGACCATTAAAAACAAAAAAATGGCGATAATATTCTGTGCTGTTGGGCCAACCTAAATCACTGCATGGAAAATGTCTTCACCGTGACACGACAACCCTAGAATGCAGTCCTGCCTTTGTGGAAGAAATGCAAACCAAAATGGCTCTTGCAACTGGTGATCTAAAGGCAGGGTCAGTTATTCTCAATTAGAAAATTAACAAGAACGCTTTTTAACTTGCCACTCTTGCTGCCTCAAATCAAAACATATATATCCCTCCGCAGTGCCGACCCACAGATGCTTTGTGAAGTAATGTGGCTATATTGTTGGGAGCGATCCTATTTGCGGAGCCAGGGCTGTGTATCTGATTATTATTTCAACAAGCACAGAGAACGGTAAGCTAGCAAAATGCGAGGAGATACAGCATTTGGTGAATTTGACAAAAAGTGTATTAGCTTGCAATTAGCTGACTATACCTTTAAGAGGGACAGGTGCGAATGTGCTTATATGTCCGTGGCTACCCGCAAGCCACGCTGGCCGGCTCAGCGGAGGTTGACCCTGTGCTGAGAGGACTCGACTAACTCGTTGAACCCGCTCTTATGAGGCTAGATGATGAATTCCCATAAGCTAGCATTGATTAAGGCCCTGCCCTTTATCCACATTGCCGGCATACGTCTGCACGTCTTTGCCTACGAGCCAAGATGCACGGCCGCGAGGCCAATGCGTCCGAATTATTGACAGTCTGTCGCTTTGCAGTTGGCGGTGTGAATACACAGTAAGTTTGGCTCAATGTAGACACTATGACCCACAGGTGGTCATAAGATTTCTAAATGTGAATCATTCAGGCCAATACAGCTCATACATCCTGTGGTGTAATAAAGTAGCAGTAGAAGACAGTACAACAGTCTGAGTGTCCTCTATACATGAAGTGCTTTAGCTACATTCACGTTCATTAGGCGGTATTGACACACTACTTAGAGTTTCCATGTCGTACAGCATGTAACATTGTAGGTCCACGACCTTTACACGTTGGTTACATTGCATGCGTTGATGCCAGCCATGCATGCAATGTGGTAAAGCACGTGCGTGTGTGTGTGTGTCACAGAGTTTTAATATCTTATGATTTTCTCCTTCCCCTGAGGCCCGATGGTGCAATGGCAACAGATATGGGCTGGAGACAATTAGGGACACTTTGATGTGGAGCGGCATGCTGGGAAAGTAGCAAAGCGCTCTGAAGAGAAAAGACATTGCTGAGACAGAGTAACAAGTAACAACACGCACAGTTTAAACCAACAGCCCTGTCTCTCTAGGATCTGTCCTTTCTTTTTTGTCACTCTCAATCTGCATTCGCCTGGAAATGATTAGCTGAGAACTGTATTCCTTCAGCCGTTCACCGTTTCCGGAGCGCAGGAGTCAACCTGCATCTCAACTCTTTAAGTTTCACAACACGCTGATCAAAGCCACCCTTCTGTGCTGTTCTCTCTGCATACAGCATTTCCAGCAAGGCTTGTTTTTCTGCTTTCATCTTTCCCTTACTTTTCTGTCTTTCAGCTGTCTGCTCTCGTGCTTTCAGATCAAACGGGGATGACAATCATCATTTATTAGAGTGTTGATTGCATAAATAATCATATCACAGTGGTGGTAATTGATATTGTTACTTTGATGATCAAGGAAAACCTCTCTGAGAGGTTGGGATTTCCTTAGTGAGTGCAGGCGGGTGGGAATATATGCCTCCAGGTAGAAGTATAGAAATATAGCCTGTGTATTAAATGCTTGCTATAATGAGAGAACATCTCATGTGCTTTGTAATAACTGAGAAGGGGGCCAAATGCATGTCTGGCTCTTGATTGGTTCTTCCTGGTTGGAGTAGCCAGCTAACTAGTTGCTGTATGCAAATTAGACACTAACTTTGCCAATATTATGTTCGAATTTTGTGCAGTTGTACCGATTGCGGTCCATTCAGGAAAGGTGTTTAACATGGGTTATAGCATCACATAGTCACAAATCTATATAGCAGCGGAAGTCATTCCTTGTTGAAAGCCTCAATAACCACAACACAGGATTCACACTCAAGTGTGCACAGAAAGCTTGCTCCCTCAATTTTCCCTCTCTTGCTTTGTCTGGCATCCGTCTTGTCCTGACGCAGAGAGCCACCAAGCACAGACAGAAAGCCATTATTACCAGCCTTCTTCATCTTAAGTATAGCGCTTAGGCAAGCATCAACATTAATCAAGGAGAGAGAGAGAGAGAGAGAGAGAGAGAGAGAGAGAGAGGGAGAGAGAGAGAAAGAGAGAGGGGGTAGCAACAAAGACACCATACACAGAGGAGCCCATGGAGTGGACCACAAATCACCCCCTTATCTACTGGAGATGTGAAACTTGTTTTCCCTTCAGCCAGTAAACACAATTATGCATCAGAGCACACACACTCCAAAGATTATTCAACACCAAATCTCCTTCATCTCTAATTATGCCAAATATGAAGGGATAAGAGCACTGCCTGTGCATTCAAATGATCGGTTGTATGCAACACATGGAAACAGTGTGAGCACACCAGACACCATTGCTTTACTCCTTGAGTACTATCGATGGATGGAAATTTGGCTCGCTGACATTAACAGAGAGGCTTATTGACCATGTATCGTAGAGTCATCCTGCAAGGTGGGACAGAGACAACATTGATGTTACACAGCAACTTTATTGCTTCAAAATCTACTTCTTAAACTCACTCCTTATCTTTAATTGTTATCGTGGCTTCTCTTTGCTTTTCTGTTTTGAGTGGCACGTTGTGAATTAGCTACTACTGTAGCTCCACCCCCGAGGCATGCAAGTAGCCCGCCCCCTTCCCATTCGTTGCTGCAGGGAGGACAGGCTTTTGTTTGGATACACATGAGCCCTTCACATGTGTTAATTAATGTCTACCTACATTTATTTACACTCAATTGTATGTTATCTTGAGTAATTATGAGTTGCGTGATTAATGCTGACGCCAAGATACAACAATGGAATCAAAACTCTTCTGGAGTCGACTCCTCCATCTCTGATGACTCATGATACCAGAGATTCGACACAGCAAGTGCTCACCATATGAGCCGCCATTGACACCGAAGCGTGAAAGAACTGCAGGCCTACAGTGTGTGGATATAGGCATATTTTAATTCCTCTCTGCATGCACAGAGGAAGCGAATAGAGCCCATGGAGACAACATAGACCGCTCTGGCTTTCTAGTGTAATCTGCGTTATGTGGGTATGAGCCAAGTACACACAAGCAAACCTAGTGAAACACATGAGAGCTACTTATCTCACAGTATGAGCAGAAAGCTCTTTTCGCTTTCCAATGCCCACATGGGTGACAGACTTCTACGCAGAGGAGGATATGCTATTTGCTCAGAGCAATGCTAATTAAGCCGTCCATTGTCCACTGCACATTGGATAAACCCATTTTGTGGTGAATGCTAACGGGCACACAGTCTTGACAAGGTGCTAACGTTTTCCCAGATGGCCCTCCGTCCACTCTGTGACTGGGGAGTTGTCATTTCTGAGGCTCAGCATGTCTGCTAAACATTCACAGTGGCTGAATTCTTTTTTTTTTTCCTTCCTTTTTTTTTTTTTATTCCCACCAAGCAGTTGTTATTTCTCTGTTGGAAGTCCAGAGAAAATTGTTCTCCACTGTCGATGGATCTCCATCTGTTCGCAGTGCAGCAGAAGGATGATAATTGTCTTGGCATTGTAATGAATATGAACCCTGGGTCGCTGGCAAGAACATCCTTTAGTTCTCAACTAGGTAATCGCTGTTCAGTAGTTAATAGAAATGGCTTGCTGGTGGGTGAAGAGATTATTTGGATGCCTCTGAATAACCCAATCCACCTAATGTGCAGCTTGAACGCGGGCCATTTCACACTGGGCTGCTGGTAAACTTCCCTTTAATTAACAACATCTTCAGGCTGACGTCCATAGCCTTACCAGCGGACGAGTGGACGAGACAGCACCTAAGAGCTATACATTTCACATTCTACCTAATGTTCTATGGAGCGGTTCTCTCCTATCTTCAGACTGTCCTGTCTCAGCCTTTGGTCTTGTTAACTTTGTCCACCGTCATTCTATGGAATTTGGCCATTCTATGGAATATGTTAACCGCAGAGAATCAATGAGTTAGCCTTGTTCCTGCTATCTCTCTGCTCTTGCCCACAGACATGCACACAGACAGACATATAAATACACCGTAACGCTCTTTCACTAGGGAAAATGTATAGTTTATGTAAGTGAATGTTCCGAACATTTGGTTCGCTTTGACCCTCTGTTCTTTAGCTTTCACTTTGTTCTTTGACCATGTCAAGTTTCTGTGACATTCTGATGCCATTTACAACCGTCATCATAGTGCTATTTTCACTGCTCCCGCATGAATGAATCGCTAATATAGTTTTTGTTAATATTCTGTGTGACACAGCTTATTACTTGCATGTTGCTGTAAATAAAATCTGACTGGTTGCCATGGACTCGAGTTACCATGGCTGCACGCACACTTTCTCAGCCGCACGCATAGCACAGTACACGTTTATGGCTGTGCATGTACAGTACCCGTCATGAGTTAAATTAGTTGCTCTCTGTCATGGCGACTGGAGGCAAAAATAACCCACTACTTCTGCTTAGGTGCATATGGAAATACCGTGCCAAAGTTATGAAGTATTTAGTACTGAAGGTGAAGATGCATCTGGCTGTTGCACTGCATATGTGCCGCTGTATACATTTAGCACGTACAATACATTAATGTGTATGAATTTGTGTTCTGTGTTATTTGTCGCACACAAACACACACACACACACACACACAAACACACACACACACACACACATTATACTATATTAGTCGGGTATGCTTGTACTGGTGTCTGAAGATTTGTAGCTACAAAAGTGTGTCATTGAGGACCTGTTCCAGGGGTCAACCAGGTGAATCTACAAGCAGACCCTGTCGAATGGTGTTTTGTTTGAGGTCCATCCCGCTGCACGACTGCCTCTCTTCCAGGGCCTAGATTGAGGGTGGGCGATAGATGGCTTTCGCTGTCAGCATTTCAGTCCCTCTTTTTTTTTTCTGGAAAGATCTGCCCCCACCACACCTCTTGCATGAGTGGAGCAGGTGAATATTTCATGCTGACTGCCCACAGACGGGGATGAGCACCACCGATGGCCCTGGACTCCATTTACAATGGATGGATGAAGAGGGCTGAACTCTGGCAGTGTGTAACGGATGTTCTCTAAGGCATGGCCCACAATCCCCCTCATGCCTTCCCGGCCCACATCTCCTTTCCTTTTGTCCTATCCTCTCAGCGCCTGCTTCACTTTACGTTGGGTTGATATCGATGAAGGTAGGTATTGTCCCACCACGACCTTCAGGCAATTCCTTGGTTGCTGTACTGTGTCATACATTGCTAATGCATGCTAACACTGCGGTCACACATATGCAAATGAAAAACTGGACAGGCAAAATTCATAATTAAAGTCTCCTCCATTCCATCCTGCCTCGCTAAGAAAACTACAGCCAATTACAGCCCCGCGGGGTCAAGCACACACACACGTCCTTGCGGTTGGTTGAGGCTGCGGATTCAGCCATCAAAGTTCACCTGTGTTGAACGTGTAGCCGAAGTGGAGATGCGATTTTGCTTCGCCTCAGGATGCGAAGGTGTCTTTCGCCCCTTCGCTCGCGTAGAATGGAAGTGAACGAGAGGCGAATGTTGGCTGCTGTGAATTTTGTGCATTTGTGAAGTCACTCTAACAGCTTATAGTCGTTGCAGGTGTGGTGAAATGGTAGCACTTTGCAGTGGCTGTTTTATGCAAAAAAATAAACATAAAAAAATGGCATTAGCTATTGAAATTGGCAGATTTATTTATTTATTTTTACCAACAAATTGTGTTCTAATCTTAGTTGGGGTAGATTTTCGTAGCAATATTGGAGACCCTAATTGTGTTAACTCAGACACACAGTGTGTGTGGTATTTGGTGGGTGGTGATGTGCTTTCACGAGGTAGAGGTTTAAGCATATGCAAGCTCTCGTTTGGAGATCTAACATGGTAGTCCACAATGTCACAAAGGAGCTTTTGATGGAATAGGGAAGGGAGAAAAATAAATGAGGGGTTTTGAGTCAAAGCATTGGGTATCCTTTCAAGCTGGAACCCTCCGCTGGGCGTTACAGCAAATGTCAAAGTCACTGCTGGCTGTGGACAGACAGCCTTATGGGCCACAGCATGGAGATTGGAGCGCGCAGGTGGGCGTATCACTGGGCCCGGTTGTGTAGCAGCGGAGGCTTTCCCTTCACACGCCGAAAGGGAAGCATAATAGAATACAATTGTGCTACCGCCATGGCATCCACAGTTAAAGCACACAAAACAAGCGGGCCAGCTTGCCAACACTTCTCTCCATTATTTGCTCACTGCTATGGCAGCTCCTGTGGTTTATTTTCATCTTCCTTGTGCTCGGCTTTGTTGTTTAGACGGGGGGAGAAAGGGTTCATGACTAGACGAGCTGTCCCAGCATGCTCTCGCTTTCACAAAGCTCTCGGAATGGCCCAAAATCTTGAAGGGTGATGTTGAGTTTGGTGCCCTGCATATTGGCATATTTTTCCACCCATGCAGAATTCTGACGATGATAGAAACACTAAATGGAAATTGAGTTGTTCCTTGAAGTATACAGGATTCTGTGAGTACGTTTTACAGTGCACCACACGTATGTAGTCCCCCACACTATACAGCTACATGTGTTTGCCAGCTATTTTTATTGGCACGCTGTACATGGCCATGTTTGTTTGGTGAAGTAGTGCATTTTCATTTTACACATCTCTCTCTCTCTCTCTGAGGCTCTAATGTTGAGGAGAAATATAGAAAATAAACGCATAGAATATACACAGATGAGCCGATGTTCACTATGAGGACATGCTGCTTGCTAACCACATAGGATATAACATAGTCCTTGATGACATGCAGCATTGCTGCAAGATAATCAATGTTATTTGCTTCATCTTTGAGTGGTCATAATAATTTGGCTACTGTAGATCAAAAATTAAGAAGCCCAATTAGTCACGTTTTGTTTTTCATTGGGTAAATATTTGTCATGGTGTTTTTGCTCCAGTGCTCCGACTGTCAGCATGCTAAACCTGAGTATTTAATTAGATGTTGAATAAGTATATGGCTGGAAAAGATAATACCATTTAATGTCCATAGTATACGTCACAATCACTGAGCCCACTGTTTCCACTCAATAGTGAATTAAAGAGCAGAAGCCAGTTAGATTGACTACATGGTCTGAGAATATCAGCATGATAACTGGAATCTGTGTGTGTACAGTGTGTATTTCAGGGAGATGATATGAAGGTTGTATCAGACCAGGCAAAAATATACCACCCGTGTAGTATGTGCACATTGTGACTAAAGGTGTATAAAGTCACATTTCCACCCAAGCAATCACTATGTTCATGTTTCAAGGTGTATGTCACCCTAACAAACTCCTGAATCAGGGTCATACCAGGCTTACAGATATAATAGGCTAATTGCTTTCTGGCTACTTGTCTGGTTCATGTGTGGGGCTTGATGCCTTTGGCTGCGAGTATAAAAACAGACCAAACAGAGAAGTGGATAGAAATGTGCACTCTATTTTTGCCACTGGTGTCCCTGGGTAGCCTATTGATTCTGTCTGGGAACCTTCAGAGGAGGAAGTATTTCTACCAGACCTAACTGTATAAAGTGCAGAGATGCTGTTAAGTCAGTTAACTTTTGTTCTGGTGGCAGATGTATTGAATACATTGAATACAGTGGTTGCATACAGATATCAACTTAACCATAGTACTGTGTTTCGTGTTTTGCCTATTGTTGGCTTGTATCTCATATTGTACAATTCACATTTTTTGGATATCAATTTGATGTACCATACATGAACAGTTGTATATGAAAGACAGTCGGGACCATTTACAGTATCATGTCTGCTTTTGTCTATGCATAGAGGACAGAAAATGTGTTCTGTGACATTTGTCCAAATCATCTTTAATTCTTAGCGCCTTCTGAGAGGAGGAATGTATCACTGCTTCTGTCCCCACACCCTTGGTGCTACCAAACCGTACTTGTGACTCTGATCCTGGCAAGCTGTGACAGGAAGCCTTGCAGGACAGTGCACAAAGTGGACACGCCCCAGTGGCTGACGTTTATCACCAAATTCAACAGACGCGTTACATTAGCAGCTAACAAGAGGTTTGAGAACCACTCTGGTTGGTTATTCACTTAAGTCAGTTACTGTATGGACTCAGCATACACCAGTTATTTTTTTTTTGTAAAATCTAGAATTACAGTATTATTAAACATATTAAAATGTATGTGAACCTTCCATTTTGCCCATTAATGTACCCAGTAGTGTAACTACGTTTTTCATGTATCTTCAGGACCAGGATTGAAGACCACTGGTTTAGCAGTACTATAGTGAAAGGCACCATTCATCGCAATGCATGGCAAGACTGTCTTTATTCTCTTTAAGTGATGCTTTATATATCAGCTCGCCACTCTACAAAGGCTTAAGCTTTGAAGCAGAAACAGTACAGAGAGAAGGCCATTGTCACCTTTCAAACCCCTGCCTTCTCTCCCAGGCATCATCTCTGCTGATAAGACCACAGAGGCCAAGTGATGGGTCTAACTTTAGGAGAGATAAACAGAGGAAGCGATATCTCTATAATAAAGCTAGCCCCCGGGATGTCTGGGCACCATAGCGACACTGTAGCCTGACAGCATGTCAATATAGTCAACCTCCAGTCTCACTGTGCCTGTATTTCTCATGTTTAGTCATCTAGTTAGCTGTTGGCTCATTACATGCAGAATGTATTTGTGAATGTCCCATTTTGAGAGATGGGTCACTCTAACACAGACACTGCATGGGGCTTGCGCATGTGCGTCATCCAATCATGTGCCTCAGATTTGCATCAAGTCACAGAGGTGGTGTGACTTCTAATAAAAGACGGTTCCTCTCTACCATGGGTTTTCCTGGATATTGGAGGCAACCCACTTGTTCTGCTCAGGTTCGATGGATACATTTCCACTAAATATAGAAACACCTCACCGAGAACCTGTGCTTTTAAAATACTCACAAATACCACATGAACTATGTGGTATATCTTTTTTGAATTATGCGTACATAAGATAGGTGTAACATGTGAGTTCTTCATTTTTTTTTTATTAGCATGTTCTGCTCAGGTTCGATGGATACATTTCCACTAAATATAGAAACACCTCACCGAGAACCTGTGCTTTTAAAATACTCACAAATACCACATGAACTATGTGGTATATCTTTTTTGAATTATGCGTACATAAGATAGGTGTAACATGTGAGTTCTTCATTTTTTTTTTATTAGCACAGAACTCCAGAAGATGTAAAGTAGCTGTTCTTAGCTGTTGCACATCCCACACAGAACGTGTCGCTCTCGTTCACCCTTTGATGTGGGCGCGCTGACTCATGCACAACCTCCTCCAGCAGCAAAGTATATCTGTATGATGTAGTGCAACTTCTCGCGCGTTGCTAACTGCGCTGATGTGTCAAACTTATCATCCGTCCTTTCCGCGTTAGCTTGCGCCCCCGTGCAACAAAGAAGCCGTTCATTAGAGCCCGCCGCTCGTATTTTCCCCAAGTATAACGACAGCGGGCGTGAGAAGGGAAGTCAAATGCGACAGAGGCAGTGTGCACCTGTGCAAAGGAGGTGGTATCTGTCAACCTAGCGTAATGACAACAATATTGAAGCCCTGCAGCCAGCAAGCAGCAGAGGCGATGGAGAATTACCACGCCCGCCAAGGTTACCGGATCACAAATGTTTCGATGCCCCTCCCTCGCTCTCCCATTATACCTCCACCTCTCTTCTCGTGACTTCATCGCTCACATCAGGAGACAACGCCACAGATTTCCGATGTTTTACAGAAGTGTATGCATCCCCTCCTCCCCCCCCGGTTTCCGTCTACTTGAATGACAGTGGCGCTCGGATCCCCCTACCGTCCTCCAGTGGCTTCGTTTTAAGCGACACATGTGCACGTTTGGAGCTTGAGCTAAATTTAACACATTCTCCGGCAGCTTCTCACAGCTCTGACATTATCCAGGATGTGTTCAGGAGGAGCAACCAGAAAACCCACACTTAAGATTTCCCCCCCACTCCAAGTACCAAGTCTATTCCCACCTCCTCATTTTATTGTTTACATCAAGTCGCTACCGGATCCCACCTCTACTCCGAAAATAGAAAACTAAAGTCATTAGTGGCCTCCAACATCAACCTTGTTATTTTTCACACCTCATTCTTTCACAAGTGCTCACCCACGCACAAATTCACACTATTTTTACTGGAGCACTGCACTGAAATGGTGCATAAACTGTGTCCCTGCATGAGGATGGGAATGCGCGATAAGAAATGTTCAATTGGGGTGGACGTGGGGACGACGAGCTCCTCACTTTCACAGGAAGTGACATGGTCAGATCTCCAGGCTGAGGCGCGATGCTGTTTGCCGCTGCAAACTGACCCCCGCTGTTGCTGTTTGTACCAAAGGCGGGCTGTGATGTCTCACAACAACATATTTGAGACTGGTGATATGTCTCCTGTATGCAGTCAGTCCACAGACACAGGCAATCCTGTGACTCAAGATTGGTTACTAGCAATTGACCGAGAGGGGAGGAAGAAGCAATAAAATGCTTAAAACACATGTTTGATATTTTCTATCCATCCATCCATCCATCCATCTTCATCCGCTTATCCAGAGTCGGGTCGCGGGGGCAGCAGCTCCAGCAGGGGACC
>JAODUK010037454.1:0-21392 GCA_027564635.1 Typhlichthys eigenmanni | reverse complement strand
TTGCAATACCGCTCCCGCTGCTCCGATTCTCCGGCCAATCTCTCGCTCCATAGTCCCCTCACTCGCAAACAAGACCCTGAGGTACTTAAACTCCTTCACTTGGGGCAAGGGCTCATTCCCCACCTGGAGTAGGCACTCAATTTTTTTTTTGTTTTGAAATCCCCAGTTTTGCAAATGAAACTTTCATGGCTAAATGTAATTGTTGACACAAAACCCTTCCCCATTCTTGTTTGGTACAGTTTAGAGAGAGGATACAAGAAATTCTTCCTCAACTTCCTGCCCAAAGTGACCACTTCCTGTTAAGATGGTTAAGAGGTGAGAAAAAGTGCTGAAAGCTTTCACCATTAATGAAACATGTTGTCATGAGCTGCTAGTATAATATGATCTACATCTCTCATATAAAGTAACCAAAGTTACAGGGTTTTAAAATCCACGTCATAATTTAAAACACAAAGAGACCATCTCTGAGGTGAGACAGAGACATCTGTTGGGGTTACCAAGGCGTCATAGAGTGCTATACATTTGACCTCAAACTCAACACCAGACTCATCAATACCCCTCAAACCCAGGGGCTCACGACGGCCCATAGGCTCCAAACGTTACCGTTAAGCTTGCGGTTGAAAACTGAAGATGGTGACAGAGATAACACTGTGACCAGGGAGGTGTGGTGCAAATGCAACATACTTATGTCTGAAGCAGTTGGCTAGCAGTCTGAGTATCCAACTAATCTAGGGCTAATCCCATTATGGGCAGCCCGTAAACAATGGCAGTGCTAAGACACATGCACCGTCCATGTACGCTATAGTCACAGTGTAAGGTAAATGTTGAGGAAGGTTTATAAATTGTATAGTGGCAGTGATTATTAAATGTTAGGTACAAGTAACAGAGTAATGACCAACCGTATTTTATAAACTAGTTTGCCGAAGGTGTAGTGGGAATTAATCTCATAGAATGTTTGGAAGGACAATGCTGTTCAACAATAATTATTGTCATTAGCAGCAGACTAATACATATTTAATAAATCAACAGGTGCACAAATAATGAGTGCTCAGTGAGAAAAAGTATTTACAAACTGGTCACACATAAACCAAGATGGTGCTGAAGAAAAGCATGTTAATCTAGCTAATCTTATCTGCTACTAATCTATTATGACTACCTAAACCGATATACAGCGTGTAGCAGTACACACTATAACCTAATGGTTGCTACTAATCTATTATGAATATCCAAACCGATATACAGCGTGTAGCAGAACACACTATAACCTAATGGTTGCTACTAATCTATTATGACTATCCAAACCGATATACAGTGTGTAGCAGAACACACTATAACCTAATGGTTGCTACTAATCTATTATGACTATCCAAACCGATATACAGCGTGTAGCAGAACACACTATAACCTAATGGTTGGTACTAATCTATTATGAATATCTAAACCGATATACAGCGTGTAGCAGCACACACTATAACCCTTTAGCAGCAATCACTGCTACATTACTAACTGAAAGATTGACTGGATTAAGAGCTGTGTGGGGGTTAGAGCTACAATAGGCTTTTAAACCCAAGCACTCTAATATGGCCTTGCTTAGTAATATTCAGTATAATAGACATGCATACGTACCCTTTCATCTTACGATATTAGGCATTCATTGGATTTGTAACAGCAGGTAGAACAGGCACAAACCCATGCTCACCAACGTTAGGATCCTGTGCTAGAGAGAAAAGAGCCATCCATTGAAACACATTGAAGCAAATAAAAGACCAATTGGTCTTTTTTTTATTGATAGGCCATCAACTACTACAAGTTCATTTCTGTATTGTATTGAGTAATGTACAGATTACATTGTAAAAGGTCTTAATTAGTAGCCTAATTAAGTCTTATTTACCCATACCCATTACCTTAATTACCAAGTAATGTCTCAGTACAAATATGATTTTTAACAACATACTACTAAGCACACCCAAATTGAAGATCCAGGCATGTGAGTTTATTCTCTGCTATTACTGGGTAATTACTGTTTGTTAATTATTGTGTGTTAATTAAGACATAATACTAAGTCATTTCATAATGCTTCTTGTGCTTTATGTTAGTAGTTATACATCGAGCAGGTATGTGAGGTAGTTCTGTCAAGACGGGTCATGCACACGTCCCTGGCACACTCAAATCAGGTGTATGTATGTAATCTGCCAGCCTTTTACATCAGTTACTGATTGCTGCTCTGCCTTGCTAAGCTTCTTGACAACACCGACGTGAACAGACATCTGGAAAGGTGTGTCCCCCGCTTAGCATTTCTCATAACTAATGATGGGAAGTGACGAGGACACTCTTTATCTGTAGAATTGGAAAGCCAGTGGCTTTAATGTAAATGCCCATTCAGTCTGGGAACTGGCACTGTGGGAACTGTGTTTTGTCACACGTGTTCCTGACGTTTCCTTACTTTCTTCCAGCCAGAAACTTCAATGTGCAGAAGTCTGAAGCAATGCTGAGAAAGGTACAGAGACGCTATAGATGTAAACAACCGTTTAAACATTTTAAAGGGATATTAAAGCCACAAACATGATAGCGTCCTTACCTCCAAATGAGGTCGTGTAGAGAAGGATGACACCAGTACTAACTCACAACATGGGATGTGGGGCGTTTGTGACCAATCACAACTCACTGCTTATTAGTAAAATGTATTAGTTAGTGGTAGTGTGCATGGATGTGAATCCACCTGCCCCAAGAAATGTGTATCAACAAATACACACAGTGATCCCGTTAGCTGAGCCGGCTGGTTTCACTTCTAAGGCGCTTTACTGATGGGGGCTATCGTACATCGTACAATCACTCACTACACGGGTTAGGTTTCACAGGTCTTGAATCCTTGGTTGATACATTTGTAACTGCTTTGTATTATGTGCCGCCATCTTGTCTTCCAGCATGTGGAGTTCAGGAAAAACCTGAAAGTAGACACAATAATCACAGAGTGGAAACCTCCAGAGGTAAAGCTCACATATATCTTCTTGTGATCTCAAAGCATCTCTCCAGTTGGCATATGGTAGTTCTATGTATCATTTCTGATGGACCAACTACTGCAGATACTTCAACCGATATGTAATATAATTCAACCCACTATATGTTTCCAAAATAACGACACCTAACTTTAAAGGTCACCACCCTGTGCTGTCGTGGCATGCCTTGCCTGAGCGAGCAGTAACGTCACCACGGGTGTTTCCTAGGTGATAGAGAAGTACCTGTCGGGCGGGATGTGTGGGCACGACCGGGAAGGCAGCCCCATCTGGTATGATGTCATCGGGCCGATGGATCCCAAGGGCCTCTTTCTGTCTGCCTCCAAGCAGGACTTCATCAAGTCTAAGATCCGGGACTGTGAGATGCTGCAGAACGATTGTGACCTGCAGTCACAGAGGGTGAAGGACTGCATTTATAGCACTTTTATCCAAAGCGCTTTACAGTACTTTGCCTCACACTCACCCATTCACACACATTGCTGCCATGCAAGGAATCTTGCTCAAGGATGCATACATAGGTCAACACCGGGGTTTGAACCCGCAACCTTCTGGCAGGGAGCCAAACACCCAGACCACTGGACAATCCTGTCCCTGGTGGGTGAGGAAGGGTGAGGAAGGTCAGGGCCTGTCACCAAGTAGGGTTAAACAATATTGACACAATGTGATGTTGCGATGTTGATCATGAAAACGGAAATATCTAAATTATTATTATTCCGATATTTTTTTAAACAACAGTTAAAACACAACACTTATGGGAAAATGCATCATCGATTCTTAACATATCAAAACAACTTGTTTTTTTTAAATCTTACAACAGCATATGGGTTTATTTCAACTGACAAAACATATCAAAATATGTTGTATATGTTTTATAATTCCAAGCTACCGAGGAGGCATTCTAATTGGCCACTAATGTCTCCTCCTCCATCTCCACTGTGTTGTCTCCCTCAGCCACACAGCTAACGGATGCATCTCTCCACAAAATAAATAGATATTGTTGATATATTATTGATATTGTGCAACGTCGTGATATTACGATAACGATGGAGTCAATTTATTGTGCTCCCACTTTGCTCCCTCTTGGTTCCCACTGGAACCGTGCACCTGCCACTGTCTTCCCAGAACAGGGAGTGGCTATTTCAACGGAATTATTTGATTTATTCTTCATTGTTTTAATTACAGGGATTTGTGCATTCTCTCTTGGCGCTCGCTCCAAGAGGAGAGTGCTTAGCCATTAGAAGGAATTTGCTTTCTTGATCTTTACAGTAAAAACATGTTTGTGTGCCTAGTTTGAATAAGAAAGGTTTCAGAAATGACTTGGACATACTGTAGGTCACATTCAGCGTTTGCATTGTATTCAGTAGAAGTAGTGGTTTGTTAAATAGCTGTTATTGTTTGAAGTCTGCTATCTTTATACTTAGGCAGTAATATATTAATAAAAAATGTTAGTACCTTTATTTCCACCCTACAGTAATACAAAAGCTAAGTTTTGTAACTGCTACTATATAATACTTAATTCTCTGTTTACTTTATTTATTTTGACTTCACTAAGCAACTATGATCAAACAAAAAACTAAGATATAATGTTTGTGAAAATACAAAATAGCTTAACTTAAGGCCATATGTCAATATATTATTTTGAGTTCTGAGGTGTTTTAGAAGGTGTTTATACATTCTCAGTGGTTACAGTCTCTGAAGACGGTCTCTCACAATTCTTCTCCTCTCTTCTAGCTGGGGAGGAATGTAGAAGCCGTTACCATGATCTATGACGTTGAGGGTCTTGGTCTCAAGCACTTATGGAAACCTGCTATTGAGACATATGGAGAGGTACTGTGCGAGTGTGCACGCAAACACGCACAGACGCACACACACAGTCATCTATTAACTCTTTAGTTTTGGATCCACTTTATTTTCAGATCCTCCAGATGTTTGAAGACAACTACCCAGAGGGACTCAAAAGACTATTCGTCATTAAAGGTAGGCTTTCCATTTCTTCGGTATAATTTGAGCTATAGAACCAATTCTAGTGGACAGTTTTTGGCAAGTATCGCTCTGCGTTCCTCCGCAGCATCGCCTCACACATCGTAATGCAGTGTGAAGCAAAGCGTAGTGCTACGGCTTTGTTGATACGAGCGGTGTTCGCCGCTTTGTTTATGTCATATTTACGGAGCCAGGGCGGTGTAGAAGTAACAGATATCAAAAGTATCGTACGGTAAGCTAGCGAAATGCGAGGAAATATTTGTTGAGTTTGACAAAAATTGTATTAGCTTGCATTTAGCTTGCAACGGCTGACTATACCTTTAACAACAATATATTTCTCCATGCAGCCCCTAAACTCTTCCCTGTCGCCTACAACCTCGTCAAGCACTTACTGAGTGAAAACACACGGCAAAAGATTTTCATCTTGGGTGGTGAGATACTTCTTACTGTGTTTATACTGTTTGGAATGCATCACCTAATAATATGTCACAGCTTTGCATGGCAGACAGTTGGTTATACATCGTATGCTACAGATGAAGGACTACTGCTCTATAGGTTACTCTCTCTCTCTCTCTCTCTCTCTTTCGCTCTCTCACGCTCTCTCTCTCTCCCCCATTCTCTCTCTGTCTTTCTCACTCTCTCTGTCTCCATCTCTTCTCTCCCCCCCCTCTCTATCTCTCTCTCTCTCTCTCTCTCTCTCTCTCTCTCTCTCTCTCTCTCTCTCTCTCTCTCAATTCAAGTTCACTTTATTAGCATGACAGTTATTACAACAGTATTGCCAAAGCTAGAGGGACTCAATATGAACAACAATATACAAACAAACTATCATTTAAAGGACACAGTCATAGCAATATTAACAGTAATAGTAATATGGGTAATAACAACAACAAAAATATAATAATAATAATAATAATAATAATAATAATAATAATAATAATAATTAACAACAAAAATAAAAAAGAAGAGGAAAAAATAAATATAATAGACACATTTAAAGTAAATAAAATGAGCATATACTGTAAATAAAATATAAACACATAGTAACAATAACGGGATGTATAGGGCAGGTTACAGCAGACATCATCTAATTCCTTGTCTCTCACCATCTCTCTCTCTCTCTCTCTCTCTCTCTCTCTCTCTCTCTCTCTCTCACCATCTCTCTCTCTCTACACAATAGGCAACTGGCAGGAGGTGTTACTGAACTACATAGATCCAGAGGAGCTTCCTGCCATGTACGGGGGCAAACTAACTGACCCGGATGGAGACCCCCGCTGTAGAACCATGGTGAGGCACGACACTTTGCACCACGGATAGACTGTCTGTGGTGTGACTGTGTGTGATGGAGCATATCGCAAGACTTCTCCCACGGAACGTCAATGAAGCTCAGTGACCTGAGATAACCTACAGTAATACCAATTTTAGGCGCCGCGATTGAAGCGATAACCAGGTGACGGAAATATTTCGGCTGGGATATATACAAGAGGGCTACCTAGGCAACCAGAACCTGGAATCTCCACTAGCGTCCAACTTTCAGATGCATAGCGATGGGCAACAAGCGTATTACGTTTCATGTGTCTGTGGCTTAACGGGTGCTACTAATCTGACTCAGAGAAATGTTCTAAGAAAGGCTGAACACCTCTGTGGGTATATAGTGGCATTATATTGGGCACATATTCAACATTCTGCTGATGTAGATTAAATAAACTGTCTGGACAACAGTGGTTTTTAGTGCTTTGTAATAGTGTGAGACAGGCTCCTGTACAGTAGAATGTGTGAGCTTTGCTGCGCTGGTAGGTTAATACCATGTAGTTCCTTTAGTGCTTTGCTGCTTTGAGGGCAACCGGTCAATGCCAGTACCAACCCAACCAACCGAAACTGAGTTTAGCCTTAGTTGATTTAATCGTGGCTCACCAAGATGGGGTGGGTTAGAAACAGCGCTATATAAATGCAGTTTATTTGCCATCTACCGTTGAAATTGCTGTGGCTTTTTTGTGACATTGAAATTGGATGGCATACATGCTGTTTCTGTTTCCTGGCTCATCTGCTGCATGTAGGCATCTCAGTGTCCAGTAGCCTTTACCTCCAACAGCTTGGGTAGTTGCTCAACACGTTCTCATTCCCAACTCGTCAAATATTGCAGCTTGGTCAATGGCCTTTCTCGTCAATTTTCGAAGCGTTAGAAAGCCTTTGGCGTCGTAGGATGAAGACTTCGGTCATTGACTCTTACGGCAAGACGACGGAATTACCACCACCGGTTTATTTTTAGCTCTATGGGCATGCAATCTCAGCGCAAGTATTAGCTCCTGGTTGTAGATAAATAATTAATATACAATCGAGACATGTTGAAATGTAATTACTTGAAATCATAGGGTACACATAGCCTATACCAAAATATAACTTCATCATTCATAATTTCATTTTATGATTTCAGGTAAATACATTTTAACATGTCTCGATTGTATATTGATTATTTGTCTGCAAAATTGGCAGTTGAGTTGGGAATGGCATCTCAGTGTCCAGTAGCCTTTAGCTCCCTTTACCTCCAACAGCTTGGGTATTTGCTTGCTAACAGAGAAATTGCTAGAACAGAGAAATATCCACA
This sequence comes from Typhlichthys eigenmanni, assembly GCA_027564635.1. NCBI lineage: Eukaryota > Metazoa > Chordata > Actinopteri > Percopsiformes > Amblyopsidae > Typhlichthys > Typhlichthys eigenmanni. Next base: position 13,796 of record JAODUK010037454.1, on the reverse strand, counting down.
TTACAAATGACCACAGTTTTTGTCACCGTCTCTATAGATAAATTATTGGGGCCATGGCATATAAGGAAGCAAAGAAGACAATTGCATTTCCATTCTTGGAATAGCCATGAGATACAAGGACTCTCAACCAAAAATAATCTTCCAAAAAAAACACTTTTTGATGGAGGAAGTTAAGTGTGTTTGGCCTTGTCTCACTGTACTGTTTAGAGTAGTTATAAATAGCTTTTCTTTAGCTATTTAGCATAGTTGTGTTAAAACATGTTTGTCCTTACCATGTGGTAAAAACAGCTTCACGTCAGACTACAGTTTTTTATCACATGCGTGTTATACAATCAGTTATTTAAGGGTCATTATCTTTAAGGGTCATACTGTATGCATGCATTTGGGTTATTAAAGCATAGAGTTCAAGGTTGATCGCTGCATGTTGTTTCTTAAAACTTTGCACTTGAATCGTGATAAGAGATGGGCTTATAGATAATATTGCCTTGCATGGTTCAGTCTTTGTTTAAAAAGGTTTCCTTTCAGAGAAAGAGCGAAAGAATACATTGAAACCATCACCAGACCAATATGATGAAAGGGATTTTAAGTAAAATGACATTTACAATTTTTAGACAATGCACTTTTTTGAGACACAAATTGAAAGAAAGAGACAAATGTTTTCTAATAAACATAGAGCGACATATCCATAGTGTTTAACAGATATTCCTTTCATCGTAATATATACATTTAGATTTGACAGTTTCCTCCTTGAAGAAAGGGCAAATGTTCCAGACGTTTTTCTCCATCAGTTTGCATTAGTTTAGTCCATGAATAACAACTAGACAACACTGGCATTATTCTTCACCATGAAGCAGCAGTTTGTGTGAATAACCTTTGTCACAGTCCTGTGTAATTCACACAACATTTACAACATTATCCAAAGCGACCATAAGTACATTTGTCAACATCCGAAGAGGTCATACATCTCACATAGGAGAACTTGGGCTGGTTTACAAACAGACGTGCTGAAGAGAGTTTCAGTTGGCCATGCAGGAGATGACCAGTATTCACTAGACCTGGGTATTATGTGTCGTAGCCCAACATCCTCATTGTACACAACCTTGTGATTTAAAATTTCACTTGACCCTGCTGTTTGAAAACATGAAGTCTTTGTGTTTTAACATTTTTTTATTGGTTCCTTTACTGCATTGTGTCGTTGCGTGTTGTTTTATTGTGTTCATGTTTTGTAAGGATTTGCACAGCGAATTTTGGTTTGTCTTAATCTGAATAAAAATTAGAACGAAAACCACATTTTACGTTAAATGCATTTTTCTGCCCATTATACAAAGAAATATACTTCAAAGTCGCAGTAAATCATGCTGTTGATTAGTTTTGAATTTTTCTTTCATTTCAAATTTTCTTGTAAACTTAACTTTCTTTAACTATGTGTTTTCTTTTGTGTGCGTTTGTATGTGTGTTCCTGCACATGCGTGTGCATTTGTGTGTCTGCCTGCCTATGTGCGTGTGTCCATGTGCGTGTGTCCATGTGCGTGTGTGCATGTGTGTGTGTGTGCATGTGTGTGTGCGTGTGTGTGCATGTGTGCGTGCATGTGTGTGTCTGCCTGCCTCTGTGTGTATGTATGTATGTGTGTGTGCGTGTGCATGTGTCTGTGTGTGTGTGTGCATGTGCGTGTGTGTGCATGTATGTCTCCATGTGCCAGGTCCACCATGTGGGGCCAGTGCCCCCCTCCTACTACGTCCAGGACCAGCTGCAGGTGGACTACGACCAGTGTCTGACGGTCAGCCGAGGCTCCACCCAGCAGCTGGAATACGAGGTCCTGTTCCCCGGCTGCGTCCTCAGGTCATTGGCTGGTGCTGGGGCCTTCCCCGCGAGGCGTGTGGGGTCCTAGCCTAAGAGGGACACGCCTCACGTTTCCGTGTCCTCTATCGACCTAAGAGGTCGACCGCTTACGGGCACTGCACACTTTCGCCTGTTTACACTTGGTTCGCCGTTCGCTGGCCGCTTGTGGGTGTGCCCTTTTTTTTTGTTTTTATGTTTTTACTTTTTTTTAAACGTGGGTTTTAATCCATTTTTTTAAAGTATGTATCCACTACACATTTCTCTACATGTGACAGCAACGACAGAGGACTGATATGCAGTTATAGCTTAGCTTTGGGCTAGAACATATATGATCGTTTTTTTTTAAAGCCACCATCCACACCGAAAATCTGTCTCCGACACATTTAACCACACGTGCTTTTTAACTTTTGTGTCTTAATACACAACACTATGAATTCACAGCTAAATCTAGTCTCCTCCATTGCTAGTACAGTAGGAACAGAATTGTGGTAGGAACCTTTGAAGGAACAACATAAACGAAGAACAGACACATCTACCTCTCCTAAAAATGTCCCGCCTTCGCCCGAAGGTCCGCGCCGCCAGCTATCCCACAATTCCCCGCGAACGCTGTCACGTGACTCCATAGAAAATGAATGGGGGCGAACCTTCGCCATGCGAATATCGTCGTGCGAAATGGAAAGTGTGCAGTGCCCGTTAATCTGACTCCGCCCGACTGCAGTCTGACTCCGCCTGACTGCTGCTCTCAGCTAAAATTATTTTGTTGTAAAGCAATGCATGAAGCGATACAAACCATTATACCGTAGTGACATTGATTTGTTAAAGGCTGCTCCAATAGTTTAAAACTTAAAGGCAGGCTCAGTCATTCTCGAGAACGCTTGCTGACTTCGAGATCAAAATCTAAAAGCATTGTGAAGCAAAGTGTAATGCTATGGCTTTGTTGATTAGAGCGCCACTTTGTTCGCCCCTTTGTTTATGTTCCTGTGTACGGAGCCAGGGTGGTGTAGACGTATCGGATTAGTTTATCAACACGCACAGAGAACGGTAAACTAGCGAAATGCGAGAAGATGGTGAATTTTACAAAAAGTGTATTGGTTTACAAATAGCTTGCAATAGGTGACTGTACCTTTAATCCGAGCTCTACTACGCCCAGTAGGCAACGACTGTTAACACTTCCCAATGGAGTGTGTCCAGACCCTGTTCACCAAGTGCATTGTGGGTCTGGCTACACCACAGACTAGTTGACACCAGCATTATGAAAAAGCTGTTGTTTTGGTTTGAAGCTTGCCCCTCCGGGCAAGTGGTGAATGTCTCGCACTTCTCTCTACTCCCCTACAGCTTACAGCAAAGATACTGGAATAATAACAAAGATGGAGCATTGTAATGCATTTCAATGGAAGTACAAATAGAATGCCTTTCTCTTAAAGGTACAGTCAGCTATTGCAAGCTAAATGTAAGCTAATACACTTTTTGTCAAATTCAACAAATATCTCCTCGCATTTCGCTAGTTTATAGTTCTCTGTGCGTGTTGAAAAAATAATTCGTAAATAGAAACAAAAACAAAGCGGCGAACACCGCTCGTATCAACAAAGCCGTAGCACTATGCTTTGCTTCACAATGCATTTCAAAGTGTGAGACGGCGCCTCAGAGGGCCGCGAGCGATACTGTTTTGAGCTCGAAGATAGCAAGAATGACTCAACAGCATTTTGCTGTGGAGGCTGATGTAGGCAGTGACCAGACAGCTAAATCTACCACGCTTTGCCTGAAACAAAGTCTATTTACCCAAAAACATTTTGCTGCAGAAATACTGTTGTGGCCTCAGATAGATCGTGGGTACTTAATTAATGTTATACACTCATAATACTAATACAAATACACTGCCTACGTACTGTACCATCCTGGTATCACAGCCTCAGTATAGCTAGGTATGGGCACTTCATCCAGAGAGGTTACAATGGAGTCTTCTAACATGTTCTTTGAGCAGGTAGGGGCCACTTACAGAATCATGCTCCCGGGCACTTGTTGGGGGGAAAGGCTGTGGCTCCTCTAGGGGATTAGGCTTCCGTACTACAGAGCAGGTGGGACAATTGAACTGGTTTAACACCAGTTGTAATCAAAAGCTGTGCGGGTGTCTAATAGCAAGGCAGCGGGCCCTCTGGGTGTGTCATTGTTTTGTGTTACGCTAGGCTTACAGAACACAACCGGATGACATCTGCTGACAGCACATATTATGTGCACAGTTCAGATTATAGTTTGCACCAAAACGTATTATGCCAACACGTTATCGGCATGGACCCAAAAGTGCATTTCACCTATATGTTTTTGTGAAAGCACCCAGGTGAGAGAATATCTAACGAAACATGTGCAAGACACATAACTACACCATTTTGTTGGGTGTTCTTTATTGTACTTTTTTCATATAAATGGAACCCCTTTATATGTAACCTTTATTTAACCAGGTGAAGTCTTGTTGAGATAAAAGTCTCTTGTTCAAGAGAGACCTGGCCAAGAAGCAGCATAAAACAACAAAAAAGCTTTCAAACATTGTTATATATACAGTATACATACAAGCATCTTAGTCTGCTGAATATACAAAATACGTAAATTGTCAACAAACACAATGGCAATATCCATATCCTTTAAAGTTGATACAGTCACTGAGTTCTGAAGAACATTCCAAACTGCTGAGGCAGCAAACGTAAACTATTTTTATCCTAATTTCGTACTGAAACGAGGAACAGACATTTGCAGGAGATTCTTTGAGCATAATCCGAAATGGTGTTTAACTTCATGTGGTGGTTTTTCATAAAACTGCTTGGGTAGGTATAGGAACTGAAAAAACACGACAAATGGAAATGCCTTTATGCATACAAGGAGGGGGAATGGGCTCAAAAATGTGAAGGTAGACTTCTAATAAATGTGGGAAATTTGATAAAAGGGGAAACATTTGTTTACATATTCGTGGGCAGGTGGCAGTTTGCCAGCGAGGGGGCAGACATCGGTTTTGGTGTGTTCCTGAAGGCCAGGAAGGGGGAATGGCAGAAGGCAGCTCAGATGGACGAGGTGGTGCCAAGCCAGCGGTACAACACCCACCTGGTTCCCGAGGACGGCTCACTCACCTGCGAACGCCCAGGAGTGTGTGAGTACGCAGGCAGGGCTGCTCATTCTCTGGGACGCTTGCTAACGAGCTCAAATACAAACTAACTCCCTTCGTAACGCCGCCCCACAAGTTGAAACGTGTTGCAAAGCCCAGCGGCTTTGTTGTTGTGTACGGTGTATACCACTATGTTTATGTTCCTATTTACGTTGTCAGGACTTTTTCTGTACTGCATTATTTTTAATTCAGCTCGCACATAAAATGTAAGCTAGTGAAATGCGTGGACATATATTATCTTACAATTAGCTTGCAATAGCTGACTGTACTGTACCTTTAACATTACCTCCTTTTGAAGAAGAAATCAAGATGGTGGCTAAGAGAAGCATAAACCAGCATAAGCCAGCATAAACCAGCATGAATTCCATGCTGGTCCAGGCTGGTTCATAACGGTTAGTGCTGGGGTAGTGCTGGTCTAGCTGGTATACCAGCGCACCAGCAACCAGCAGAAAACCTCCAGCAAATTCCAGCATGCAAAACATACTGCCTTATGCTGTCAATGAGCAATGCTGGATTATTTAGCAGGGTGGTCATGGAATTTCTGTAATATCATGGAGAAGTTAAAAAAAACTATATTCCAGACATAGAAAGTCAGGGAATTTTATAATTTCCTGGGTAGAATCATGGAATATCAGAGTATGTTTAAACCTGTGTGCCACATTGTCAGTGAGCAACGTATTTATAAAAGATACTTCCCCAAACAAAAGACACTAGGACATATGAGTAAATTATGGCTGCTCTATGTTAATACGTATTTTTCGCAATACGCAAATTTCTACGCAGGAATAATATTATTATTATATATTGTCACCTGTTGCCTGGATGTTCAGTTTTCCTTTGCATAAAAATAGACATTATTACCATAAATGAATGGAGAAAAGGCACAACTAAAAAGTAAAATTAAGTGTTTGATGCTCAGAATTTCCTGGGGGAAGACCCCCACACCCCCCACATTAGAAGGAATCCCCCTCCTTTCGAACTCAATTTAACCTCTAATCTGAATGTTTAGTACTGTAGCGAAACAAAACACAAATGTTCAGTTTGTTTATGGTTGCTATGTGGTCTGTCCTTTTACACAGAACTCGTTCTGGTGGCCTGGTTTTCTGTTCAACATACTGTAGGTCATGGAAATTCAGATGTTTAGTCAGTCAAAGTCATGGAATTTGACAGTTGACTTACAGTACAGTGGGGAAACGGTTTAAAGAGGAAGTCAAGATGGTGCATAAGAGAGGTTTAGTTTGTTGTGCTATTTATGTTAGTTTAATGAGACATATTTTCACTTCCCCTTACACCTGGCATTGTTGCGCCACAGTGCTCTTAAACCCTATATCTTCAATTTACTGTGACATGGTCACATCGTTTTGTCGATGTTCAACTGTGATTTAGTGCTTTGTAAATTGTATTTTGTTGTATTTGTAAAGTGACCTTGGGAGTTATGAATGCACTCTTTTAAATACAATGGTAAATGGTAAATGGACTGCATTTATATAGCGCTTTTATCCAAAGCGCTTTACAGTATTTTGCCTCACATTCACTCATTCACACACACATTCATACACTGATTGCTGCCATGCAAGGTGCGACCAACCACCGGGAGCAGTTAGGGGTTAGGCATCTTGCTCAAGGACGCACGACCTTCCGGCTAGGAGCCAAACACACAGACCCCCCCCCCATGTATTTTATTTTATTTTATTTTATTGTATTAAATGTATTTAGGTTGACATGGCATGGTGAATTATTTAATAGAAACAAAGTGACGATTGTGTGTTTTCAGACGTGCTGAGATTTGACAACACTTACAGCATCTTCCAGTCCAAGCGAATCAGCTTCAGCGTCGAGGTCCTTCCTCCTGACCAACCACAGTCCCCTAAGCAGGCTGCCCGTTCAGCCACCCGATCAACAGAGGGAAATGGCAGTCAACTATGACCTCTGAAGCTAGCCAGAGATTCATCCAACCCATTGTCGAACAGACTTGGCCAGCATTGGCGGCTCACCCACAATAGAAATGACTGCCTGAGATACTTGATATGATAATTTGCGATGTGACACTTGATTAGAAGCTACAGGTGTGAACGCCATTATAATACTACAGGAAGGGAAGGGCTACTGGAAATACAGTACAACACAAGACTACCTTTTATGAAGCCGGTGCCTGACTTGCACATATCAACACGACCGTGTATCTTGTACTATACGTTTGCAAACGGTATATGACCTGAACGAAGATCCTAATGGGGGAATGATAGCCTAGTCTTTAGAGTGGTGGACTCCCAGACATAAGTGATGCCGGAGAACGATGGTCGATATTTGAACTCAACAGCAAAACAAATACACCACCCTAAACTCCGCCACCCACGTTGAAGCACACATTGCCATGGCTGGGATAGTGTTGTGTGTGTGGCGATAGTCACGCCAGGCTGTGTGTGTTCCCATTCACAGAGACAGGGCTGTGAAGAATCACCTGATTCTTTTACAGCGCACACACAGAACAGACAGCTGGTGGAACGAGGAGAGGAGATAGTCGGTGAATCAAATGTGTACAGGATTATAATCGTTTAGTGCACTTTTATAAAATCAATATTCCCACACTACTTGTAAGCATTCCTAAAATAATCCACCTACTTCATTATACTTTGTAGTAAGTTTAGTCACTGACTGTTGTTAGTCACTGTTTACACATTTGCTTTGGATAAAATCTAAATATGATGTAATTGAATATTTATAACCCAGGCATTTCTCCCCTTTATCTTGATTTATCAAAGCAACATTTATGTTATAGAGAGGAACATTCCAATGTATTTAATGGGTTAAGATTTCAGATCATTCTTAAAGCCTTTTTTTAAAACAAGTCCAGTATGCAATGTCTACAATACTGTATTAATATTTGAATAATGTGCAGTATTATAAGATACTAAGATACAGTAACATGCTTAGTTCATAATTGATGAATGTAGCTTGTGGTTAAAATACATTTTGTTTGATATTATATTTTTATATTTAAATTAGCAAATTGCTTTCTGACAGACTTCAACAAGGAACGTTATATATCTCTAATAGCAAGATGTATACGGTATGAGGCTTTCAAATGAATAAGATTTCTAAATAGATAAAAGCAGAAGAAACATTAACTACAGCCTCCATCTTCCACTGATATAAAGATTATTATATGTATTATATCTGTCAAATATATATATATAAATATTAAAAAATGTATTTTAAATAAATGTAATCAAATATTTACATTTTTATTTTCTGTAACGTTCATATTGCAAAGTGCGTTTAAGGGCGCCCTCTAGAGTTCGATTAATAATATAGACCCGGAAGTATTGTCCATCTTTATCTTACTGCATGTTATGAAGTTGTTGTAATATGTTCGTCAGAAACAAATCTATTCATAAATCTATTCATTTTAAAAAGGTGGATTTTTATTTAATGTGAGGTGCGTTACATTACAGTTAATCTGGCTTCTCCCAACATGCATTCCGTTATTACATGTTCAGTTTCACTTTTAGATTAATTTGTGAAACAGCAGGTAAGCTATGAATTACATTGCAAAGATATCCTTAGTGCTATATGTTATTGAATATAGTATTATTGGATATATATATATATATTGCATAGCAGTGATGAAGTAGAATACTGTCGTCTTAATGAAAATGACGCTTTAGAAACGCAAGTGAAAGTAGACTGCATATGTTCAAATCGTCAATGTCCGTCGTTTGTGTACCGCAGTACATGTCCTGTAATGTTTATTTATATGATGTAACCCAATGAGATTCATAAATGTTATTTATTTTGTACTGCTGCTACGTCATCGTTTTATATTCTTAAATTTACTGCACGATATAATAACAGTTGATATGATAACAATAACAGGCGAGGATCTTAAAATGTAACTTCCTTGTATAAAATGTTTGTTTAAAATAAAAATAAACACTGTCTTTGGTAAATTGTAGATTTCCATGTCATTTCTTTAACATAAAATGAAAAACAATGTACACCTGCTTTTACCCCCGACAGGTGTAGTGCTGCCACCATGCTTCAGAGCCTCTCTCTGCTGTTGGCCACGCTTATAGCGTACAGGCCCTCTTCAGCGGCGCAGCTACCTGAGCACGGTGAAACAAAAGCACCTCCAGTAGCCACCAATGGCGAGCTGTTCCCCTGGGACCAGATGAGGCTTCCCAAAACAGTCACACCCCTTCACTATGACCTGTCAATTCACCCCAACCTGACCACCCTCGACTTCACCGGCGTTGCTCGCATTGAGTTGGAGGTCCACGAAGACACCAGTACAGTCATTCTCCACAGCAAGCAAATGCTGATATCCAACGTGCTCCTCTTGGGCCCAGACGGTGCCCGGGCTCTCCGCTTTCTGGAGTACCCACCTTTTCACCAGCTCGCCCTGCTGTCCGACACGGTTCTGACCAAAGGCAGGAGGTATGAAGTTCAGCTGGAGTTTGCCGCCAACTTGTCTGACAGCTACCACGGTTTCTACAAAGGCAGCTACCGTACCAGTGCTGGAGAGCTTCGGTAAGAGTCTGGATAACATATAAACAACTTTACATATAAACAAACATACCTACACTCATTTTACCCATCCTCAGACCTGAGCTGACATAGCCAAAACTTGGACAAGTACACACCATCAGACCTGAACATACCTGGTCTAAACTGGAAGCAGGACACATATCCTCCTGTGGTATCTGTCTATAATACATTTGACTGACTACTACAAAACTTAGTTAATTCATACAATGTGTTAGTTTCCATTTAATGCACAATGCGATAAACTTCATTTAATATATGATTTAAAATGATCGTTGCCGCATCGACACCTACTGCATCCTAACCCTCCTGGAAGGGTGGATTCCTCCCTCTGTGGTCCCTTCCCAAGGTTTATTCCTTTTATACGCAAATGGATTCTACAGATGTTTTTCCTTGCCTAGTGGGGGAAAGCAGGTTAGGCGGGGGTTGTTTGTTTCCATGTGTGCTGTACAGCCTTTTGAGGGTGTTGTGATTAATTGATAATAATAATGATAATACATTTGATTTCAGGTCTCCTTTCTAAACACTCAAGCACATCTTACATTGTACTGTACATAGGGAAATATAGAGATTTATATAACACATTTTGTTAAGATATATATATATACTATAGTATTGGACATAGGAATGTACATTTTAGAAACGATATACAGTTAAATGAAAAATATAATATACAAAATAAAGTAATCATGCTTATTGGGAGGGCAGGGGAGACAAAAGAGTGTGTATATACTTGACTTGACTTGACGTGTGTAGGTATCTGGCGTCCACTCAGTTTGAAGCGACAAGTGCTCGGGCTGCATTTCCCTGTTTCGACGAGCCAGCCTTCAAAGCCAACTTCACCATCCGCATTGTACGGGAGTCCCGACATATTGCTGTATCCAACATGCCAAAGGTAATTCATCTTGGAAAAACAAACACGAGCATGCCAACATTAGTACAATAATACAGAGTTCATTAAATCACCCTAAACTCTATGGTTTTTTAATGGAACGATATGTTTCAAATTGTGATCAATGTGTGGAATGGTTTATTTAATCACAAAGGCAAATGTTAACCTCCACCACTCCATTAAATCTCTAGGTGAAAACAGTGGCGTTACCAGGCGGTTTACTGGAAGACTACTTCGATACCAGCGTAAAGATGAGCACCTATCTTTTGGCCTTCATTGTATGTGACTTCCTGTCTGTGAGCAAGACGACCCAACATGGAGTCAAGGTGAGGTCAGGCCAACAGTTCAGGCTGTTGTCAATTCGTACAGGAATATAAGGGCAGTATTACTAGTGTTCCCATTCTAAGACAAATGTCAAATTCCCTGACTTTTCCCTCACTAAATATCTGACTTTCTATGACCTATTTTGAATGGAAAAAACAGGCAATGAGAACAGTGTCTGTGTAAAAGGGACAGACAGCATGGAAACAATAAATTATACTCCAGAAAACCAGTGGGAGTCCTGCATAAAACTCATATCTTGAAAGACACACATTCACAGTCTGTCTCGGCCTATAGGAAGTCTGAAGGGCCTCAGCAGCAAGCTGAAGCCGGTGTGTGTGTGTGGTTTCTCTTCAGATTTCCGTCTACGCCGTTCCAGAGAAGATAGACCAGACTGCCTTCTCCCTCGATGCTGCTGTCAAGCTTCTGGATTTCTACGATGACTACTTTGACATCCCCTATCCTCTCCCCAAGCAGGGTCAGGGCACTAGGAATGTACAGCCAGAGACATTATATAGTGGAGACATGCCACTTGAATCGTTTTTAATGGAGCTCTATGGGAGAATTCTGAAACGCAAATATGGCAGTTGGAGGAAAATATCTAAAATAATAACACGACTTAATCCAATAAAGCCAATCATCTGCTTTACACCTGCCAAGCATTAACCCATTTAACCCGTGGTTGCAGTGATGTAAGCCACCTGCCTATCATAGTCTTCCTAAATAATCGCCCCGGGGCATTTCAAAGATGGCTGCTGAGTGGCTTGTCTATAAGGACAAAGCTCTCTGATAGTTTCATTGCTTATCAGCAGAACACATGGTATATGTACATTGTAATACATTAGTGGTGCACGATGTTGATCGAATGTGATATTGCAAAATTGATCATGAAAATTGCAATATCGATATTCATTTTGATCATTTTAAACATGCATAAAAACACAAAGGTTATGGGGAAAATGCATAAAATATAATCATAACTCATAACATATCAAAACAACACATTTTCATATCCTATATAACTTCACTATATTTGACATAGAAAATAGGTGCTGCTGTATAAATGATTACAATATTGTATAGAGCACTTCAAGGTTGGTTTCCAAACCAAAATGGAAACCCTAAGTAAGGACATTTAAAGTGGACTAGACAATGCAAAACAGATGTTTATTGCTCCCTACAGACCTGGCAGCTATACCTGACTTCCAGTCAGGAGCAATGGAGAACTGGGGACTAACCACTTACCGAGAATCTGGCCTTCTGTTCGACCGCAAGAAGTCTTCAGCTTCAGACAAACTGGGCATCACCATGGTTATAGCCCATGAGCTGGCACATCAGGTATCTCAGCAGGACCAGAGGTGTGTTCGTTTGTCAAACAGTGGCGAACGTTCGTGGTGAACATGTTTGCTTTGAACTTGAATTTTGAATGATTTGTGTAAAAATTTTCAAATAATTTTGAATTAAACTGTCACCCTTCGTCCAGCTTCAACGTGTGTTCGCTGAGAACTACCTCCTCAAATCGTTTGCTTTTGTTTGCAAACGTTCACAACGAACACAATGCAAACACAAAACTGTTTAAATATGTTCGCAAACGTTCGTTATGTTCGCCAATTCTGAACGCACCTCATGTGTCTATCAGGGCTGTGTTCTAGTTAACGATGACGAGAGGGATTGTGAATTGGAAAACACTTGAAACTGTCATTGTAATATTATACAGTGTGGGGTATTGTGTAGAGATAGAAATGCAGAAATATAACTAATAGCTAAATATATGTATACAGTTTTAGGGTAGTTTGCTTTGTTATTAAGTCAGTATGATAGTTGCTGGCCTTAATAAAACTATGATTGTATATAAAGTAAATCACAGTTACTGTAATTAATGTGGGAAATGTCAAACAATGTCATCAAAGGACAAATAGCATGCCAAAACAATCTTTTTATTTGTTTTGGCACTACACCCCTTTCCCCCCTTGGGTATTGATGCCGAGCTGATGTTCTGTGTCAATCTGTTGCAGTGGTTCGGGAACCTGGTGACCATGGAGTGGTGGAACGATCTGTGGCTCAATGAGGGCTTCGCTAAATTCATGGAGTTCATCTCTGTGGATGTCACCTACCCAGAGCTGCAAGTGGTGAGTGCCATGGTGTCCCTGTGTCCAGCCTCTTCCTTTCATAAAGCACATATGTGACTTATGCCGAGCATCTGGTACATAACATACTGTAAGCATGTCAGCGCTATCAGGAAGTGGGGTAGTAGATTTTCATTGGGTGTTTTTTTTAGCATTGTCACTCACAATGTGACTATGTAATTTCAGCAAGACACTACGATGCTTTATTTACTAATTCAGTTTCTTTCAGCAGTAACCGTAGCCTACCTATGTAACAGATAAGACTAGCAAACAAGCCAGACTGGTGTCATTTCCCAACAAATTCCTAAGTTTAATATCCGACATGGTCGTGTAGTTGGTCGTCGTGCATGTCAATCAAAATACCTGTGAAATGGTACTACTGTGTTGTCTCCCCACACACAACACCTAAGACCTGAGCGTACTGAGGGACAGAAGACCTTCTCAACACAATGAAAAGTCGTTCATGCGTCAGTGGTTCATAGTTTAGGAAGGACATTAATGGTAAAGTCAGCTATTGCAGGTTAAATGTAAGCTAGTACACTTTTTGTCAAATTCAACCAATATCTCCTCGCATTTCCCGTTTACCGTTCTCTGTGCGTGTTGAATAAATAATCTGATAATTCTACGCAGCCCTGACTCCGTAAATTATAACATTGACGAACACTGCTCGTATGAACAAATCCGTAGCACTACGCTTTGCTTCACAATGCATTTCTATGTGTGATGCGGCTTTGATTTGAGCTCAAAGCTAACAAGAATTACTGACCCTTCCCAGAGGTCTTTAACCCTGGTCCAGGAGGACCCCTGCCCTGCATGTTTTAGATGTCTCCCTGCTCCAACACACCTGATTTTAATGAATTGGTAGTTACCAGCCTTCTGCAGAGCCAGATGACGACACATTCATTAGAATCAGGTGTGTTG
>JAODUK010037433.1:0-21393 GCA_027564635.1 Typhlichthys eigenmanni | reverse complement strand
CTGCCCCCTACTGGTAGTCCAACACCCAGACCACTAGACTATACTGCCCCCTACTGGTAGTCCAACACCCAGACCATTAGACTATACTGCCTCCTATTGGTAGTCCTACACCCAGACCACTAGACTATACTGCCCCCTACTGGTAGTCCAACACCCAGACCACTAGACTATACTGCCCCCTACAGGTAGTCCAACACCCAGACCACTAAACTATACTGCCCCCTACTGGTAGTCCAACACCCAGACCACTAGACTATACTGCCCCCTACTGGTAGTCTAACGCCCAGACCACTAGATTATACTGCCCCCTACTGGTAGTCCAACACCCAGACCACTAGACTACCCACAGCGCTAATACTAATTTAAAATATTTGTATGCATGCATTTGTGTGTATGCGTGCTTGTGTGCATGTTTGTGTGTGTATGCATGTGCATGTGTTTGTGTGTGTATGCATGCTTGTGTGCATGTTTGTGTGTGGGTGTATGATTTGTGCATTTGTAAGCATGCATTTGTGTGTGTGTGTATATGCATGTTGTTCATGTATACATGCATGTGTGTGTGTCTCCTCAGAGCTCCCAGACAGGGTGTCCATCAGCCTTGACAGCCACTCAGGGCCGATGGTGGAGGGCCGTCGGTACACGCTACGGTGTCACGTCCAGGACGTAGCCCCCCTCCAGAACCTCAGCGTGACCTTCCACAGGGGAAGCCACATGCTGGGGCCGCCCCTGACGCAGCCCAGCTCTGCTAGGAGCCCGCTGACGGCCAGCTTCACCGCGGAGGTTATACCCCAGTGGGAGGATGACGGGCGCCGCTTCTGGTGTGAAGCCAAGCTGGACCTGGGAGCCGACGGGCCGCAGCTCGCCGCCATGAAGTCGAACGAGCTCACGGCTAGCGTGCACTGTGAGTTTAGCTGTAGCAAATGCTTCCGGCTAGCGTGCACTGTGAGTTTAGCTGTACCAAATGCTTCCGGCTAGCGTGACGGCCCTGCTTTGTTTTAGCAGGCCTGTGGTCCAGCCCTAAATAGGCTAATGAAGGGCACCTGGGCAATTCACTTATATAGGTGTGTTGCAGCACACTGGTCATGTGACCCTCCTGGCACCACACATGCCCTTTGTTGTTTGGTTAGCATGCAACACGCACACATTCAGTACATACACTCACACCTAATTCTATGTTCTTCTGTTAGTTTAGAGTTTTGATTGTTTATTTTACGGCCCTTGAGCCAGGTCGTAACACTAGTGTACACTGAGAGTTTAGCTGTAGCACATGCTTCCGGCTAGCGTACGCTGTGAGTTTAGCTTTAGCATAAGATCATGGTTGGCATAGTACTAGTTACCAGCTAGCATAATACTAGCTTTCCCAAAATTAACTTTTGTGAATAGGGTCTGAACAGTCTGGACACGGTTCATTGGGAAGTATTTGCAGTCGTTGCCTCCTATGCTTCTGGGCGTAGACCTCTGGTTAATATTGAAACTATTGGACAACATTTAAACATCGGCAATGGTTGAGCGGTTTTGATTGCTTCATCTAGCTCTACCACTATTTAGAAATATAAACTGTTGACTTAAACGTCATCACACTTTGTGCATTACATCATCATCATCAACTTTTATTATCAGACTCGTGGTCCATTAGAAAAATATACAAACACAAAAAAAACAGTGCAATAAGCTCTAAAAAGAGTTATCTTAACATGGTCAGAACACATGGAACATTTCCTAGCGAACATGTTAGCTTGAGCATATAAAGAGCGACATTGTCTATACATGTCATCATCGTCAGACATTTGATCTGTTAAAACGTGCCCCAAATATTTAGTTTTAATACTAACATCTAGCACTTGCCCAGAAAGAAAAAATGTATAGGAATGTTAAGATCCTTATCTGCTTTTGTTCTACACATCATGACAACACTTTTTTTAGCGTTGTATTTGACGTCATGTTTAACCCCATACTCGGCACATATGTTCAGCAGCTGTTGAAGCCCAGCACTGCTAGGGGACACAACTGCCTGATCATCAGCGTGCATCAGATGATTTATCAAGGTGTTACCAATCATACAGCCCGTTCTGCAGCGTCTTAACTGTTCAGAGAGATCATTCATGTACAGATTGAATAGGGCCGGTGAAAGTACCTCCCCTTGCCAACACCAAAGTGTTCAGAGACAGTATTGCCCCATTTGACCTGCATACTCTGGTTGGCATACCAGTAGGTCAGGATTGTAATTATGCTGTGAGGCACGCCCCTTTGACTCAGTTTGAGAAACAGTTTATGGTGATTGACTCTGTCAAAAGCCTTGGAGGCATCAATAAAACCAGTTAAAACAAGAGTTTTTCCTTCTATACAGTGCAAGAACTTCTTTCAAAGCATATACATAGCTCAGTACCATGCTTAGCTTTAAAGCCAACTTGGTTATCTGTGGTACAAACATATTCAGACAAATAATCCAACAGTATTATTTCCAAATTTTTTGACAGCACACTCACTGGCTAGTGCAATTGGCCTATAGTTATCCAGGCTCCCAACCTTGCCAGCTTTGTCCTTGTCCTACAAATTAAAATAAATCTCAAAGTGCTACAGGACAACAAAAAAAAAGAATACCAATAACCACAACAAATGGTGTTACCAGCCACCAGCACACTGGGTTGGAAAAATTATTATTTTTAGTTGTAGTTAGGTTACTGTAATAGTCTGAACAGAATGTTTGCCAATTGTTCGCACTTGGAAAGTGTGTGTGCGAACACTTAAGCGAACAGGGTTTCCAGACTATATTGTGTTGCGAGCGCAATAGTCAGGCTATGTCCACCCTTACGCTGCATCTTATCATTTAATCTCTCTCTCTCTCTCTCCCCCCTAGTCGGTCCACAAATCCTGTGTCCTAAAAAAGTGCGTGTTCGCCCAGGCGATGGTCTCGCCTGCGAGGTGCGAGGAAACCCTGCCCCCCGGGTCACGTGGCGCAGAGACGGACAGGAGATCGGAACACTGGCGCTGCTGAGCAGAGAGCATGCTGGGAACTACACGGTCCACGCCACGGGGGGGCTCGGGACGGCTGCGTGCGTGGTGGAGGTGGAGGTCGGAGACCGAGGTGTGTTGTGGAGGTGGTTGAGGTCGGGGATTATTGGTGAATTTGACAAAGTGTATTCATTACCTTACAATCGCTTACTATCCATATTAACCAATTGTGTGTTCGTATGTAAATGTGACAGTTTGTCAAATGTAGAATTACTGTCTACAGTCATTTTAATAGCTTTAATAACTCATATGCCATCACACAGTAATCCACATTTTGGCTGTGCTGGTTTCCTGCTCTAAACACCATGAACATCAATCTACTTACATATGGTCAATTTATTTTTATACATTTAGAATACTGAATAAAGGCAATAGTCTGAAACCCAAATGTTTTTCCATATTCCCACCTCCCCCATTACTTTTCTAGCCCTGAAAAATTACTTATTCTAAAATTCTATGCTTTTTCATGCTGCGTAGGAACCCTGTGTGAGTATCCATTTAAGAAGCCAACTTCTCCCCATCTCCCTAGGAACTTCACATGCCTGCAGTGGTCTCGCCCTGGTCGCTGTGCTGTCTGTTCACATGGGTTCCTGCCTCTAAGACGTTCACACCACTGACATTGGTAACGGAGTCTACACCCTGGAGAGAGACTGATATTTGTTTTGTGAAAACAAGAGACACTTCTACTGTAGGATTCACCCTCAGAAGCTCAGCCCCACATTGTATGCATGTTGCCAAGGCTTGCATTGTCTGCACTATACAATGAATGGTGTTTATTTTTGGCACAAATTTACATCTTAATGAAAAATAAAATCTTGTTTTCCATTCTTGGCTACAAATAACTGAAGCCACTTTAAAAATATGCTCTGTGTGTCACTATAGGTGCAACACTGCAGTATCTAAAAACGATTAGATTACAAACAGATTCAACAGTTTCCCCACTCTGGATTTCAAAAACATTTAACAGTCTATGCCTAGGTTGTCTAGCGTAGATTATCTGGCTGAAGGATACTATGCAGTACGCTGGTCCGGCTATATTATTTACAGTTAGCTCAGCACGGTATTATGGTGCATTTACTAAGTATTGTCAGAATTTGGGTCTGAGAAATAGTTTTAACATTTTGAGACTTACAGAGCTTTAGCTGCCGTGTATCATTTAACCGACCCTCAAGCAGTTTACCACAAAGTACAATACACACACCACAGTATATTTTAGCATGCAATCATTTTATTGTAGTTCCAAACAAAACAGTTGAAGACAAACTTAAACAACACTTAAGTTTAATATATCTTTTAAGAGTAAATAAGCACCATTATATCAGCTCAAGCTTTAACATGTTCACAGCAAGGGAACCATTCTACAGTGTTTGGCACTTATCTGGCCAAACCATTTTGGAGCAGTCAAGATACAGTATTCATGCAAATACATTTGTATTTGTAGTCTTTTGGCACCTGGGCACTAAACACATGAACGCTTGCAATGTCTCCAACCTGATGAACAGAAAGATTCAGATTTACATCTATCAAAATCTAATACAAATAAATTAAATGTAATAAGACTCACATGTACTTTAAACCCATGGGGTGGGCGCTCCTGTTGGCATGACGACGGGCTGGTAGGGGTTCCCAGCGTGCGCTCCGCTTGCCCTCCCGTCTCCGGGAGCAACCAGCCCGGGAGACATCGCCGGGCTGCACTGCGGTGGAGGGGGAGGGGGCGGGGGGCTCCTCAGGCCTACTCCGAGCCTCCAGCACCGGGGATTGCCCCCCCTGCCATCGCCGGCAACCACTGTCGCCATGGCCGCCGCCAGTAGCTCCTGGGAGACGGGGCTCTCCCTGCTGCGCTGCTCCCCGGCAGACAGAGGAGCGAGCGCACGGCCAGGCTGTGGCTTGTTGTTGGCCTCCGCACCACAAGGAGCGCTGTAGCCAAGGCTCTTGAGGCTGGCCCCCTCCACGTGGCCTCTGTAGATCTCCCTGAGGGGGCTTCCCGTGTCGGGGAGGGGACCCTGGGAAGGGGAAATGCCGGTGGGTTCCATGGAACCGCCCGGGGGTCTGGGAGTATCGACGCAGAAAGAATGTTTTTTCTCCGGCTTGGTCTTCTTCGCTCTGTGGGAACCGAAGAATGAAGAAATGAAAGCAAGAAAATAAAACTGGGAACTGAATGTTCCCGGCGATGGTTGACTACACAAGGTTGGTGTTGTGCAATTGGACAGAATGAGACGTTCTGGCATTCATCAATTCATATAGGCCCATTTGTCAATTCCTCATTACATTCTACTGAAAGGTCAAGTAACAGGTAAAAAGGTGCGCTTTGAAATATTAGTTTGGTTTTATTTACTTTTAAAGAGGTTGTGAACAATAGGCAAACATTCTGTTCAGATTATTACAGTAACCTAACTAAAAATAATTATTTTTCCAACCCAATCGAGTTTGAAAAACATTCTGAGCAACCACTGTTTGGACTTGCATTGTCACATAAAAGCCAGCTATTTACGGACGGTTCATTATACTGGCCTACATACACACAATTGTCTACTCACAGTAAGAGCGGTGGTTGAGCCAACATTTTCCTACTCTCCTTAAGCAGGATCCTAAGGAAAGCAAAGCACTGTGTGTCTGCAAGCATGTGTAAAGATGAAAGGCTATATTGACACAAAAAACCCTGCAATGCAATGACAGACCTGAAACAGCTGAAAGAACTCAACGCATAACGTACCTAGGTTGCATCCAACCCCTGGGCCAAAGTGGTTTAATCTCATGATCTAGGAAGCTTTTGAGGTAGTTGTCCATTTGCTGACCGTCAGTCCATTGAACATCACATCTGTCCATCTTTGCCCTTACAACGTGGTACAAAGAATGCCTGCATACACGTCAATGTAATATAAGCGGTCAGATGAGAAGACAGGCTAGGTATATTATGCTGTTTTGAGCAGCTCTATGATGTGACCAATATTGACCACATGCCTGTATAGTGTGGTGCTAGCCCATTTAACAGTATGTTAATGGAGAGCCGAAGTCACTTGCGCATTATGGGACCTTAGTATGGAAAGAATATGCATTGTAGTAAACTGCGAGAATAACATTTTTAGACCCCGTTTTCTTTTGACACGGAGTACACATGATGTTTGACTATTTACTCTTCGAGTCAAGAAAGTGTCATGCAGGTTTGTTGAAGTGTAAGACTGAAAATATGCAATTAGTAAGACTACAAACCCCGTGTCACGCAAGTGTCATGACGTTTTCGTGCCACAATCCACAGAAAGCATTGGTGACGTATATTGCTGTAGTTCACTGAGTGGTTACACACAAAACTAAAGATTACTTTATAGTTTCACAACAAACTGCAACGTTCTTTACTTGAACAGTTATCTTTTAGACAAACGTGTACTTTGTGTCACAATTCAAACGGGATCTAAAAATCATTGTATTCTCGCCGTTGACTACCATACACATTATTTCCAAACTAAGGTCCCATAATGCAGAAGTGACTGACATCCTTAAAACACTAAATGTAAACATGCCAGAGCTATCACAAATGCTAGTTTACATCCGGAGACACTGAAAGACAACTGCTCATGGTTTTGATCTGCATTTGTGAGAAACATCACATGTTGAGAACGTGCACTTCAGAGAGGTTGCATACAGACACTACCTAACGTAGAAGGCTTCAGCCAGGCCCATTAAAGCACTTCTGACCTGATCTCCTCGCTCCATCTGAACTTCTTCTGAGGACCCCGTTTCCCACTTCGCTCCAGACCTTCATCCTCTGAGATGACATTGCCTTTCTGTTCCCTCTCTTTACCATCCGTTATCCTAAGATGGGTGGAAGCAAACGTCAACTGATCTGTTGAAATACTCTTGATTTTTACAAGTCTTCATTTTACGTCACAGACTCAGAGTTTGGCTGCGTGTCAAAAAGCACCGTCACCTGAATGGAATTTCAGTTACACAGGGATATCTGCGCTTATTTTGCAAGCCACAGCTTTACCTCATGAAATTCTCTTGACATTTTTGAAGACATAACACTATTTAGTTACAAGCTTTTGAGACAATCCATTAGCTATGCCAGAGGTTCTTAAAGCGGGAGTCACAAGATGCTTATAAGAAATTACACATTTTAAAATTATGAACTTTATCCATAAGTGTTTTCAGTACAGTATTCATTACTTTGATGTATTCTGCTACTAGCCTATAATAAAACACTAAAATAATATTATGGCAGTTATGCTTGTACCACATGTTTGGATAGCAAGTCTGGCACTTTAGTTTTGGTGGTCGTGAGCTGAAAGGTTTGGGAACCCCTGAGCTATACTATACTACAACTTAAAAATTGAAGTCCTGTTTAAAAGTTATTACCACAAGAATATCATTGTAGTATCTTACTGGTAACTATGAAATGTCTTTGCAGTCATTTCAGCTAACTGACACTGGCATGTAGAACCTAACACCATTTCTCCCAATGGGAGGAAACAAGGGACTGTTGCTACTAGCCTATAACAAACAAAATAAAAAGAATACCATCAAATTATATTATGGCTGCTATTCTTCTCCCACCCCTGGGGATAGCGATAGTCTGGCACTGAAAAGTTTGTGAACTCCTGAGGTATACAATACTCTGCTACACACTGTTGGGAGGAAACACGGGAATGTTGCACGTCTTAATGGAGTATGAAGTCTGCGTAAAGAAAACTTTAAACACATTTACTGAGTGTTAATGTCCGTTGTTTGTTTGACATACTTTGTGGACTTGACCTGTGCGTGTGTCTGGCAGTTGTAATAGAAACGTGCGATTTGTTCCGGCATAGCTCTGCCAATGGCGTCCTTCAGCTTCTGCATAGGATCCTGGGCACAGTGCAGGACGAAGAAAACAAATACTAAATAAATAAAAGGACAGACTTAAGGTTACACTGCCTCGTGTGTCAAGACACGAGCATGTTGTTGGTCCCAGGATAGGATGATGAGGCCTTCACACTGGCACAAGCCTAGAGTATTCCAAAGTGGGCTAACCTCGACCTAGGGCTGTGCAATTCATTGAATTTTAAAGCGATATTTCAGTTTTGGCTCCTAACAATTACAGAGACGATATAATAGAGGGGACAGTTATTTTGCGCATTATGTTTTGAAAGTAAACTCTTATTTTGTGTCGTTCTGAATGACAGACGCACGCTCACTTTCATCCCTTGCAGGGTGTTAAGGGACATTTCAGATTAAGGTGTTTTCACTGTTCATTTGTTTCGGTTTTTTGGTGCATTAAATGAAACATCTTTCTAAAGTGAACGAGTAATGGTATTAAATAGTCGTGATTTTAATATTGACCAAAATAATCAGGATTATGACTTTAGCCGAGGGCTTGCCGTCGTCGCGCTGGAGCAGGGTTAGCTCTGTTTCCAGCGGACATTTAACCTGGAGCTAGCAGAAGTGTGAACCGTGGAGAGCTGGATTTAGCAACACACAATGTCTGCGGCAGATGAAGGAATTGACAATGCGGTTTGCACAATGAGATTAGTTTTTCAGTACCCGCCCACTTCGAGTCACAGGATGTTTTATGGTTGCCTTTATAATCGCCATCACTGTACATTAACATCTAGGAACTGCCACTGGTTGAGTAGCTTGTGCTGTCGTCAACACCTAAACCACAGCCGTGGCCACCACAATGAAATTAAAAGCAGTTGCACCACCTAAGCTCTCCAGACTGATACTCGTGGTAAGTAAAACTGAAGCTCGTGAGATCAAGATGGCCTCACAAGGCTATGCTAGTCCCCACTAATGTATCTGGGGATTCAGTGGTCACAAACTGACAAACACATACACACCATTTGACGCTGGAGAAGCTTCTTGACACGTTTGAGGAGCGTGTCCCTGCTGCAAGGCAGGAACCAGGCCAGATACTTGTAGACCCTGGAGCGCACCTTGACACCAATATCCTCGCACTGGACCGCCACACTGAGCCAAAGACAACTAGCAGCTAGGTGAGCCGTTCCGCCCGACAAGCTAGCAATACACTAGCAAAATATTTAGCCGAACAGATAGTTTAAAAGCGGTTAGGTTTTGGATAGTGTTGGCGTTGGGTACCCACTCGAGTAACATGCTGTTGATTTCTGGAGTGAAGAACTTGAGCTTGGACTCCCCCATGGTGCTCCTGGCAGCCTAAGAAATATTCACATATCAGCAAGCTTGTATACCAGCTGTCACTCATGAAGATGTTAATTTCAAGAGAGCCACTTGTCAGTAACGTGTTCATTCACCTATAAAAACAGCACTGCTACATTAAAGGCCATCTTCACTTCTACTGTGCCTCTGTTAAGCATACTGAAACTACAGTAACTGTGCGTCTGCCAGATCAGGACATTTACCGCAGTGAGCTCCTCAAGCCTCCTTTCCAGCGGTGGGGGCAGACCTTCTGGTAGGACAGGAGTGGTGGTGGTTTTGGTTTCGTACGGCAGCTGGTGCTGGTTTAGGTCGGGCAGAGGCTTTGTCGTTCTGGGGACCTCTAGTAGAGGCCTGTCCTCGTAGATGGCGGGCCGGGCCTGGCCGCCAGCCTCCGGTTGGGACAACGGAACAAAGTCCATCTCCGGAGAAAGCTGATTCTGATGTTTGGGAGAGTTCTCCACAGCGGCATCCAACAGGGAGTCCAGGTCCACCACGAAATCCACTGTGCTGGCCGCTTGGATGAGCGCGTGGTCGTCGGTCGAGCCAATCAGGCTGAGCAGAGGATCGGCCAATCCAGAGCAGCCGCCGGCTACATCCACGGGGCACGGCGCGACCGGTGGCGTGCCGGAGACGGCACCGTCTCTGGAGAGTCTCTGCCACTCCTTCTCCTTCTCCCGCTGGAACTTTTTCAGCATGTTTGTGACACTTAAAGGGCCGGCAGCTTTCTTCTTCTGCCTGGCTGGCTCCACCATGCCGAGCGCCAACACTGCACTGGAGTAATTAATTAATAATAGTCTTTATATAACACTTAGTGCTTTACAGAACCAAATATTGCATACAGTCAAAATTAAACAACCAAGTTATATAATAAAGTTCAACAATAGAAATGAGCAATGACTGTATAGTTAGAAGTAAATTGCAAAGTGAAAGAATGTTAGTGTAGCTCTTAATGGGCTATCCTCTGTTGCAAACAACTTGATGACGATTTACATCATGACCTTGTCTGATTCCTCTGTACTGCTACATACAGTAATAGAATGCAATATTTCGACATACGAGTTTAGTCAACAGATCATGGAGACCATCAAGCGTTCTGTGCTTCTACACAACCAAATCTCCCACAATGCATGCTGCCTTGCCTTGATGTCAGTGGATGGCCATGCAGAGGCAGCAAAATAGAATTTGATATATAGTAAACTTCTATGGAGACTTTGAACAGTCACTTTTGCAAGGTTTGCAAACGGACACCATTATATGAACTACTGTACATACCGTTTGACAGTAGCAATGCATACCCATGTCTGGACACAGGTGACAGTGATCCAGAAGTCGGTTCAAACCCTGTTAACGCCTCACCAAGTGTCCCTGAGCAAGGCATGCAACTCTAACTGCTCCCGGTGGTGAATGTGTGTCTGTATGGCTGAATGCTGGCCACTCAAAGCATGTTTAGGAAAGCGCTGTATAAATGCAGTCCATTTATTTATGCATGTAGTACTGAAGAATTAAGAAATGGCTTTTGTCAATACATTCTGAAAAATAAGAGTATGGCCCATCAGGTAAATCCAAAAGCTACAGACAATCTTACCCAGTCTTTGATTCGACTGTGGTCTTAATATTTCCCGGTTCTTTGTACCGCTTCTTTTTGGGCTTTTCCAGTTCCCCTTCATTCAATTTACGTTTCTAAACATTGAAAGAAACCCGTTATCACTTGTCATTTACACCGTCCCCTGAACAGGGATACATTATATGCAAGCAACACCTTAAAGGTATAATCCACATTTTCATTCTGGAAAGCTTGTCGAAAAAAAACAAACACCTCTCATCCTTCAATGTCACATGGTGCTCCGTCAGAAGCACCGCCACACACATTGGAAATGCACTGCCATGGCTAGGATATTGTGTGGTGCGGTCTGCACCACCACCTCGTGTTTACAGAGCCTGGGCTTTGTATTTACACCATATTATTTTTTTTCCAAAAGTGGGGGGCTTTGGAGACTGTCTAGATAAGATGTACTTTTATCCGGGCGCCTCCCTTGGGAGGTGTTCCAGGCACATCCAGCTGGGAGGAGGCCTTGGGGAAGACCCAGGACCAGGTGGAGAGATTATATCTCCACACTGGCCTGGGAACGTCTCGGGATCCCCCAGTCAGAGCTTGCTAATGTGGCTCGGGAAAGGGGAGTTTGGGGTCCCTTGCTGGAACTGCTGCCCCCGCGACCCGATTCCGGATAAGCGGGAGAAGATTAATATTTTTTTGAACACGCATACAGAACAGGCAGTTAGACCCTTCCCCTTATGCACCCGATTTGCTCTCACATTCACAACCACAAAGACACACATCCCATAATAATATGAACAATAAGGTCTCCTAGGTGCACTACATACTGTGGGGGGCTTAAGTGTGTCCTTTCCACTTGCGAACTCATCCGTCTCTGTGTCAGAAGCTTGGCGAAACTGTAGCGGGCCTGAATTGACATAGAATCCTCCATATTTGGTCGTGAGTGCGGCTGGCACGAACTCATCATACTGCGTTGGCCAGTGGAAAGTACAGGGTATAATCACAACTACAACAAATCTGGGTCATTTGTCCCTTTCAGGGAAACAGTCTCATAGCATTGACATACCATTAAAAGTGGTTAAACTAAACATTTATTTTTGATTATACAGTATTAACAATAAAAGAGGTAGTTATTCCAGAGAAAGCATGTTAATATTTGACCTCCATCAAATAAGTGTGGCGTGGTGTCCACCCACTTTATGTTCCATTTACAGATCCAGGGTTGTGGAATACTATGCTATATTCTCAGCAAGCACACAGAACGTGCAGCTATTTGACCGAGAGAGGATATTCGCAATTCGTATTTTACTAAAATGTGTATTAGCATACAATCTGTGAGACTCTACCTTTATAGTCACCAGGTCAGCTCTATACCTACTGCTTCAGAGTTGTCAATAAAGGAGTCCTCGTCATCATAACCATAACCGATGTCAACCAAGTCCTGAACGCGATCTTTCTTCTTGTTATTTTTTCCACTCTGCAATCACATGTAAAAAATAAAATAAAAAGTTAATCGTTTAAAGTGGCAGACCAACAATAGTTTTGTTACAATGAGGTTATTTGGGAGATACTTTCATCCAACGTGACCAACAGGGAGAAACGTACCATTGAGCATGTTTAAGTAAGAAATGTCAGATAAACAAATGGACCACCCTAACTAAGTCTAGTAGTCAGGTTAGTGATTAATGCAATGTCAGTTTCTAAAGAGAAAAGGTTTGTTGTGATCTACAAGGAACTTACATATTTTCCTTCCAACAGTCTTGCAACGGCAGCCACTTCTTCTTTGTCACCGCTATTCTCTTGCTCTTCAATTCCATCGTTTAAAATCTGGTTGCTTTTCTAGAGAGTAATTTGAAACGTGGCATTTCACCTCAATCAAGAACTGGAGATTAGAAATGCACAGTATTTTCTCAGCTAATTTAATGTTTTAGTTTGTTGTTTTTAATATTAACCTTAAAGCGTGCCCTCTGTATGTAGCTTTGGACTGCGCAGTGCTCATATACGACCTTACAATCTTAGTTTATGCATCAATTTTTATCTAGATAAATTATACTACAGGTAAAACGTCTTCTAGCCGACTTAAAATGTAATTGTAAGCGTTTCTTATCAGTGCTCAATCATATGATTTGAAGAGACGAGAGGGCCTACCTTGTTTTCAACTAGTTCAGTGTAGCTGAACTCAGGGAAAGTGCGATCATCCGGTTCAAATAACGTTAGGACACAACGGACTGACGGCTCGATTTTAATGGGCTGTTCCAAATTTCCTCCTTTGCGCTCAAGTGAACCCGCAGACGTACACGGTGTTGGATTTGTGGGCAAGGTTGACTTGTCCACAACTGTAGAAAAGGGCACATTGCTCGACAGAGTGGTCAGCTGCGCTCTACGCAATTCAGCCATGACAAGAACATTGCGTGTTTCTAAGAAACCAGCGTGCGCTCATCGTCACCCACGGTATTAGAAGGCTTTAGCGCCGGCATGATTGGAAGTTAGCGCACGTGTGCGTCCTCTGTTTACGCACGGCATCTTTGCGTGTGGGCGTTAACACGGCATGCACGGACAAACGCTTACATCAGACTGAATGAGCACATTTCATTTTAATAGTAGCCTAACAGTAGTGGTTGTAGTGCACCCTTAAACCATGGTTACAAAGTAATTTGACCGTCAAATAAAGCAGATTGCTCAGCTACTTCAAACAAATAAAGTAAACGGTAAGTAGGCTAGTATAGGAATTGGATAATAGAAAATAAAGACGACATTCCACCGGTCGTCGGCCGGCTGGCACCGCAATCGCTACGAGGTCTCATCGTTATCTTCGTTCGTCGAAGCTTCGAATATTTCCACCTTGCGCCTCGACTACAGCGACCGATCTGATAATCTCCTAGCACTCAACCCTAAATCAAGTTTCCTTGTCGAATGCTATTTTTTTCTTCTCTCTACTCTTAAAAAACAATGTTCTGCTGCTCTTATGTATAAGCAATTTCGGCCATTAGGAACTTACATTAGTTTGATGATATGATATATATTGATTAGCCATTGTTGCACAGTTGATATGACGTCTGAACTGAAATGGTTGAAATGCGTAATAGGTTTGTATATTACATACAAGTAGAAAATACATCTACAACTTGTTTACCCCAGTGAACGGGGCCAATTGCCTGCCGTGCGAAGTGCGAACAAGAGCTGATAACACCACCACTACCAAACATCTGCCATCTCCCATTCAACCAGTACGCCACAAAAAGTGCATTCGGCAAAACCATAACATAAACTATCGTATAAGTTAAATGCTTCTGTTATAATAGGACTAGTCGCCCCGTTAGAATATGCTAACTTGCCATGCCAATTAAGTAATGTCAAGTTAATTTAATATGATTAGTTTAACATATTACAGTCTCACAGGGCTGTGCACAAACACTAACTTACAAACCCCAGCCAGCCATCGGGCAAGGAAAAACTTGCACAGGCGCCCAAGTGGATTGTAAAGCTGTGAATTCTCTTGCACATTCTCTATGGAATGCGAAGGATGCTTATTCAACCAGATGTTCAAATCAACATTTGACTAAAATATGTCATTTAAAAGCATTAAAAGGTGTTTGAATGTGTAGCCTACCGCAGTCTATTTGTTAAAGTAAAACATTACAGAGAGTGTAAATAACGCATCGTCAGAAAAATCCACTCACTACAGTAGCGTCGTCACAGAACGGGCTGCGTTGTGCATGTTGCGACAAGAGGGGGCGCCATAGATCTACACGACGATGACCAGTTGGCACTCTCCCGGAGAAGCTGACATTTTTCAATGTGACGACACAAACCTTGAGTTTCACTATAGTCATGACTAGTTCCTTTATTTGTATTTGAACAAATAATGTGTGTGTGTGTGTATGTATGTGTGTATATATATATATATATATAAAAATTTTAAATATACGGTACAATAGGCTATTGTTTTGTTTTTATCCACATATTAGTGTGTGTGTGTGTGTGTGTGGAGGGCGGAGGGAGGGGAGGGTTGTGAAGTGTCACTCCATTATGTGAATATGTAAAATAGGAGGACTAGTACTACATCGAATTGACACTGCCAATTACAATAACGGGATAACTGCAATCTGTCAATGTGAATCCGGCGTTAGCGCATCACACTACACACGTTTCCGTCAGACAATCCACACAACACCCCCCAGTTTGCAATTATAACCGAATTTCACGGTGTGGGCTTTTAATGCAAATATGGATCCGAGAGAGAAAGGAAGAGAGCGAGAATGTGTAAAAGAGGAGGATCTGGTTACAGGCTGTCTTTTGTTTAACCAGTCTCGTCTCAAACGATTTAATGGGATGGAAGAAATCGCAACCCTTCCACGTCGATGCGGGAGCTCCAACTGAACAGGCGAGTTTAGAAAAAGTAGGAGTCAATAAAGCAATAAACGCGCGGGACAAAGACAGACAGATGGAGACGGCGTGCGTCTGTGTTGGGGGTAGCGACAGGGTGCAGGATCAGAGAGGGGAAATTGGTTGACAATGTCGGGGGGAATAATTTAAAGCGATCGGGGAGGCGTGGTCCCCGAGGTGTATAATTCAGCCATTCATTAACTAGAGCAAACAAGAGCCAATATTAATTAACTCCTTCCAAATGTGAGGGGTCCCTGTAATATAGTGCTTTGTTTTCAATTGTCCACGTAACACGTCTACGACCTTTGTTGTTCGTGGCTTACAGGACAAAGGGTCAACGTGTGCCATTGCGTTGAGCCTGGAAAATGCACTTTCTTATTAATGTATTGCTATTTGTTAACGTGATAAAGCCACAATAGCCTATAAATGAAGAGTTGTCTATCCCCCCCTCTCTCTCTCTCTCTCTCTCACACACACACGCACACAAACACCACCAACAACCCAAACCAATGTGCGAAGTCGGCCGCTAGGCGGCGTTGCACCCCTTTATCCACGGTACAGGCGCTGCTAACTTTGATTAAGGTTTAAATTGGCTGAATTTAATGAACGTTACCTAATTAGGCAGGATAACCGCTTTAATTGATAGGTAATTATCTGCCACAAAATGCTATTAATTCTCAAGCACGTTCTTAGTGTAAATCCTTCTTGCTCGTCTCACTTGGCATTTTGTGTTTATGTAAACAGGCGATGGTAAACAATTAGGCATATGTTAGGAGCAAATATCAAGCTAAGCATGGTGGCATGATGATTTAATTGAAATACTTTGCTCTGATTAGTTGCCTTTCTTATAATGCACACAAGATAAGATACATGTCACAAAGGACACACGTTTGCATGTTTTCCTGGTTGAAATGTTGAAAAGGATTTTTCATTTATGCTTTTAAATATTTGGTCACATTTAGTAACAATATTTGTATACGTTTTTTGACTGGTGTAGGCTATTGAAATGGTCGTTTTCATGTCATCCTAAATTACAGTACATAGTCATCCAAAAACAATAAAGAAAAATAAATAAATAAACAACTAGGCCTACTACAGTATATAGCTGAGTATTATTCCTAACATTATGATTACAATTGAGGAAAATATATGGGTCCACAAAAAGGAAATTAACAAATAAATAATACAAAATATAAAAAAATTAAATAAAATAAACATTTTTATCATTCATTCAGAATATCTCTCAGCATTTATTTTGTTCCTACATGAGTCATGCTGTTTAAGGTATATGGCAACTATTTTTCTGATAAGGATTTATTTGCAATACTGTAAGATAGTTCTGTGTATAGAGGAAACCACTATATTATTTGATGAATAAATATCTGAGAAAACAATTTGGTCAATTGGTCAATAATTCAACATTTCAGTCAAGGCCGGCGGTGTTTTGAACCCGAAAATAAAACGATTCAGTTCACTGTCTTCATTCGGCTTTGTGTGAGTATGCATATGACCATGTATAATAGTGTCTAACAGATTTAGCAGAAGAATTGTGTGAAAAGTGGCAAAAGGACTATGATATACAGGGTTAGATAAAAACTATATTAAAGGTGGAGTCAGGGATGCTGGAGAAAGCTTGTTGATATTTTAAGACAATCAAAACAAAAGCGGCTCTCCCTTCAATGTCATAGGGTGCTCCATCAGAAGCTCCACCCCCTTCAATGCCATAGGGTGTTCCCTCATAAGCTCCGCCCCCTTCAATGCATAGGGTGCTCCCTCATAAGCTCCGCCCCCTTCAATGCCATAGGGTGCTCCCTCAGAAGCTCCACCCCCTTCAATGCCATAGGGTGCTCCATCAGCAGCTCCACTTCACTTCCTTCAATGCCATAGGGTGCTCCCTCAGAAGCTCCACCTCCTTCAATGCCATAGGGTGCTCCCTCAGAAGCTCCACCTCCCAGGTTGGACAAACATTTGTTTCCATGTGAAATGTTGGTCTGTAAAGCCCTTTGAGACTGTAATGTGATTACGGGCTATATCAATAAAAATGACTTGAATTGACACACATTGCCAAGGCTGGGATAGTGTTGTGTGGCATGACGACAGCCCAGCGCCGGAGGAGACCGGCTGGAGCTGCTCGGTCAGAGCAGCAGCGCCCGAGGGCGCTGAAACAGGTGCGGAGACCAATATGAGGACCGCAACGGGGCCTGGACTAAGGCTGGCTTGGGGGCCTGGACTAAGGCTGGCTCTGGGGCCTGGACTAAAGCTGGCTCTGGGGCCTGGACTAATGCTGACAGGTCTATTGGGGCTTGTGTTAGTCATGTTCTAAATGTCCTACATTTTTTTACATATCATTCATAAATTTTCAAGATGAATTATACAAGACCGTTATTCTTTCATGTAGGCTCTATTCAGCCATGAAATTATAATAAAATTATATTGTGAGTGTGCGTCATATGTAGGCTGTTGAATAGGCTAAATGTTACACTGTAATTCCAAATACAATAGGTGACAATGTGTAAACCTAGCTACAGTGTTTGTATGTTCAGATAACTATTTTGCAGCTGTGATATAAGACCAACAGCGGCTCCTTTGAGTGTACTATTTATTAAATTGATTGAACCAAGTTCCTGTAATTAAAAATGTTTTCCTCGTTTATGGAGTGGGTCTACGGAGTGGGCCTACGAAGTGGGCCGGGTCTAGGGAGTGGGTTTACGTAGTGGGTCTACAGAGTGGCTCTACGGAGTGGGCCTCGTGGGGGGATCGTTCACACCTATGTCCACAGCAGCAAATGGTTTTCTTGAGCTCCACTGGCCAACCCATTCTGCGGGGCCCACCGTGGGCACACCCCTCATAGACGTGGTCATGCACACGCATATCTGCAACCCAGCACACGCCTTTGACATTCCTCGATATTGGCCGAAAGGCTAAAATATAAGCGCCCAAAGAGCGCGCGCCACAAATTGGCGTCACAATTTCTCAAATGATATCATTATATTTTGAAAATGTTAATCTGCATGGAGGATTTCCCGGGGGTAAGGGGGGGGGGGGCTGAGAAAATGAGGTCTATTTCCGTGTGCTCCAATGGAGACTGAAAGATGGGGGGGGGGGGGGGGGGGGGTGAGAGGAAGAGAGATCTGTGATTCACTGATAACAATTAACGTGGAATTCTGGGCCTCTTGAAGCATTTATAATTTTTGGAATAAGAGGAAGCCAAAGGTGATAAGTCAGTTTTAATTGAAATCAAATTATTGCTCTAATGGAAATTCAGCTTTTATTAAGGCCCTTTCTCATTTTATATTTCTTTTACATAAATGTATAGGGAAAGTTTTACGGCACATTAGATTTTCAGGATTGACCAAGATAATTTGAATAGATTTTCATTTAATTTATTGTCAAAAATGAGGGGAATTAATGATCAAAACTTCAATTCAATCACAATTTGCCTCTCACATTAACGTCTGTCAGCGACACAATTATGCTGATAATTAGATGGAAGGAAAGTTCCTAATTGCTTTGGATTAGAGAGGGCGCAGCACTTATGGATCACAGGAAAATAGGCTCTACTCTGAGATATCAAGGCTTTCCATAATGTTCCAGTGAAAAAACAGAGGAAAAACCCAAACATCAATACCAAAAATCCCTTCAACCTTAATTGGAAACCCACATATTTCCTTTGGTTTTAAGACTGCACAAAGCACACATGATCAAAATCATTGTCTAACAATTAATTTAGAATACCAGCCCGTTAATTATCAACCAATCTACTAAATAATGTGTTACTTCATTTAGATGGTTTAAAAATTAACTTGCTTGCCTTAATTGAGTAATTAACCCTTGACAGGCTCACCTTAGCTTGCTAATTAAAAATGAAAAGCACTTGATTCCTTGTCTCAAGGGGGAGACATGCAGCAGTGTCTGTTCGAATGTCAATGGCTCCGAAGTCTTCAGGATCTAGGTTAAATATTATGTGCTTCGTTTACGGTATTAGGTAGTTTTTTTAGAAAAGGAATGCTACTTAAACATTCTTGAATAAAATGCTGAAGACTTAATGTGTGCTTGTGCGGGCTATAAGTTAAAATAAAGACGATATAGAAATAAGAGAAATAAGTAAACTCTCCAAACGAATATTTACTAAGCAAAATTTCACTCACATAAGAAACTCTGTGCTGATAGTCTAATACCTTATAGACCAGGGTTTATTCAACTCCGGTCCTGGAGGGCTGCACCCTGCATGTTTTAGATATCTCCCTGCTCCAACACACCTGATTCAAATGAATGGGTCATTATCAGGCTTCTAACAAATATGAACCAGATGTGTTCACTAGAACAGGTTTGAAGAATGCAATGTGCTGAGGTGCGTTCAGAATTGCCAAACTTTGGTGAACGTTCGTGACGAACATGATTGCTTTGAACTTGCATTTTGAACGATTTGTGATAACATTCCAAAAATGTTAGATTTAAACCTTCACCCTTTGTCCAGCTTCAACGTGTGTTCACCGAGAACTACCTCCTCAAACCGTTTGCTTTTGTTTGCAAACGTTCGCAACGAACACAATGCAAACGCAACACTGTTAAAATTTGTTTGCAAACATTGCAACGGAAATGTTCGCTATGTTCGCCAATTCTGAACACACCTCTGGGTTTATCCTTTGCCATCTTTGCAGTACCTTACGCCACCTGTAACCCCCCCTATCCATTATAATTTATTCATGTATGGCTAATATATTTTTAACTAATAAGCTATGAAAAAAAATACACCCCCGCCTACAGTTGTCAATTGAATGGGGAGACTAGAGTGACCAAAACCGCTTTTTTAACCAGGCTGTAAAGCATGTTTATATCTGCTGTAAAGTCAGACATTTTAACATGGGAGTCTATGGGGATTGACTCCCTTTTACAGCCAGCCTCAAGTGGCCATTCGAGGAACTGCAGCTGTTGGCGCTTAACATATTGTATTCATTGCTTAGAACAGGTGGTTCTCACTTGTCTAATACATTTTCCCCTGTAAGCTCGACAGTACCTTCCAGAAGTGGGGAAGTAGATTTGCATTGGCTGATAGCAATGTCACTCACAAGTCTATCTGTAATTCAGATGGGACGTGAAGTGGTTAATTTATTAATTACGATCTTTTCGTTTATGTTAAGCAATAACCGTGGCCTACTTGTTTAACATATTTAACATATTTAAGATCTGTAAACAGCCAGACTGATATTATTTCCCATTGAATTCTTCACTGTAAATGTAATCTCTGACTCGATCATTAAGTTATGTAGTTGGTTGTTGTGCATGTCAATAGTTTCCCTATTAAGTAGGCGGATCTTGATGCAGTTAGCAAGCGCTGTGTCCCAGACTTAGGTAAAGTTATTTTTCAAACAGACATACAGAATAGGGAACCTGATTGTTCTTAATATGCAGATTTATGTTTATTGGGCACCACGGTGGCTTAGTGTATAGCACAGTGGCCTCACAGCAAGAAGGTTGTGGGTTTGAACCCCAGTTGTCCCTGCCTTTCTGTGTGGTTTGCATGTTCTTCCTGTGTCTGCGTGGGTTTCCTACAGGTGCTCCGGTTTCCCCCACTATCATAAAACATGTCAGGTTCACTCTCCAGTCAGTGCCATGTGACCAGTGATACTGCCAAAAACCAGGAGTTAGTCCCCGGGCGCTGCACAGTGGCTGCCCCTCCCATGAGGGATGGGTTAAATGCAGAGGATCAATTTTGCTACGTGTATGTGACAATAAAAGCACCTTTACCTTTGGGGCACAATGCTATGCTGGAGCACGATAATTAAGACCGCTTCAGTACTCCTATTAGAGAGCACAGAGTCGTCAAGTAGAGCAAGATGTATTCGGTACACAAGTACCCCGACTGAATGTTCTTCATAATAAATATTAAATAATTACATTTCTGTATAAACAAATTAACAGAGTAGGCCTAAATGTAAGTGATCATTGAATAGACGATGCATTGTTAATAAATATTTGCATAATGACAAAATTATATATTAATGAATACACAATAGCTGAGGAGTATCACTTAGTTGAACAAAATATCAACTCAGAGATAAAAGTGTACACATATAAACATATGAAACAGAGCAACATATTAATCATGTAAACAAATAAATTTTGAATCTTGAAGAATTAAAAACAAATATTGAGTGAAATGTAGTATTGTAACGCCGTGAAGGCGAGGCGAGTGCAGACTAACGAAAGAAACTCAAAGCAACAAACTGCCGGACGAGCCAACACGGCTCAACTTTTAATATAACTCAAACTCAAAAACAAAACGGCGTGTA